>SJYC01062796.1:0-10329 GCA_006408675.1 Madoqua kirkii
ATTGGAATGAAAATTGACCTTTTCCAGTCCTGTGACCACTGCTGAGTTTTCCAAATTTTGCTATATTGTCAATTATGTGGTCATTCAATTACCACTTCATGTTTTTTCCATTTGCTTTTCCCTGGTTAACATTGACTTGAGCATCTTTTCATATTGTTTATTCTTGATGAATTTTCTCTTAATGTTCTTTATGCATTTTTTCTGTTCAGCTGTCATTTTACTCTAATGTATGTGTCAGAGCTCTCTGGATATTTTGAATTTTAATCTTGTGTCTGTTAGACATATTATAGTTTGTCATTTCTCTTTCTTATTTTTTCTTACTATTTTCATGTTTATGCAGTGAAATATGTCAAACTTTTCTATATCAAAATAAGTTTGTCAAAAAATAAGTTTCAAAAAAATAATTCCATGAGAATTTGATTTGATTGCATTGAATGTATCTGAGGAAAACCAATGTTAAAATTTGAGATTTCAAAGCTTGTCAAAAAGGAACTGTCAAAACAAACTTGTCAAATGGATTGATTTTACTATACAAAATTGACTCTTCAAATGTAAATCAAAACTACAATAAGGTATCATCTCACTGCAGTTAGAATGGCCATCATCAAAAAGTCTATAAATAATAAATGCTGGAGAGGGCGTGGAGAAACAGGAGCCCCTCCTACACTCTTGGAGGGAATGTAAATTGGTGAAGCACTATGGAAAACAGTATGGAGTTTCCTTAAAAGACTAAAAATCGAGTTACCATATAACCCTGCAGTCCCACTCCTGGGCACGTATCTAGAAAAAATGGAAACTATAATTTTAAAAGATACATACTCCACAATGCTCACAGCAGCACTATTTACAATAGCCAAGATATGGAAAGAACCTAAATGTCCATCAGCAGATGGATAGATAAGAAGATGTGATAGAAACACACACACACACACACACACACACACACACACACACACACACAAAATAGACTATTACTTGGCCATGAAAAGGAATGAAATACATGAATGAACCTAGAGATTATCATTCTAAGTGAAATAAGACAGAGAAAGACAAATATCATATAATATCACTTACATGTAGAATCTAAAAATATGATAAAAATGAACTTATTTGTAAAACAGAAACAGACTTGTAGACACAGAAAACAAACTGATGGTTACCAAAGGAGTCAGAAGGAGAGAGATGCCGTAGGAATTTGGAATTAACAGATATGATGACCCCAGATGGGTTGGAACCAGATGGTTGATGATATTGACTCTTGGTTACCTCATCACCAACAAATCAGAAAACCATCCATGAGAGATCACGGACCTCATAACCCTGTCCCCAGCAAGTAATCCCTTCTTCTTTCTCCAATATAATCTCTGAGCAAGACTTGGCAAGTTGGAGTTGGTTCTTTGGGACATGATTTCACATTCTTCCCAGGATTGCCAACTTCCTCAATAAAGGAAGCTTTCCTTTTACCCAACACTTGTCTCACAGCACTGGATTATTGAGCAAAGAGGAGCTGAACTTGTGTTTGGTAACAGGTCAAAAAAACATAAGGTAGACACAAAAAAAATCAGAAGGAGAAAAAAAGCTAAGATATAAAATGATGTAAAAATTGTACCTGGAAAAGTGAATAGGACACATTTAGGGTAGGCTGGGAGGTTGTGAAGTGTGGATCTTAGTTAGCACTGATCTAAGAGTATAATTATTTTAAAATAATACCAGAATCAAAGGAAAGTTATAACTTTAAAAAAAAACCTCCTGCATTAAATTAACGTAAGCATGCAAAGTGTGAAAATCATTTAAAAAGCTGATCTTAAAATGAGCTTTTAGAGAGTCCCATAGGGAAGAAAAAGAGGAAGACATTGCTACAAGATCATCAAGACCTCCTTCCCTTGTTCAACTATGCAACTACACTTCACCTACTGAATAATTATATTCTATATCATTTTAACAAAAGTTTCATAGTTACAAAATATCTGAAATATTTCAATATCAACATATCTACTAGATAAAATTGTGTAGAAATACCAACCTTACCATCAAAGACAGAATTGAATTTTCCTTCTACTAAAGACTCTTCTGAGAGCTCCCTTCATGTCTCTGTTCCTCAGGCTGTAGATGAAGGGGTTCAGCATTGGGGCCACCACAGTGTACATCATAGACTTCACAGTCTCCCTAACGGTGGAATTATTAGCTGATGGGCATAAATAGAGACCAATAATTGTCCCATAGAAGAGAGACACCACAGTGAGGTGCGAGCCACAGGTGGAGAAGGCTTTGCAGATGCCCTTAGTAGAAGGGACCTTGAGGATGGAGGACACAATTCGTGCATAAGACATGATGATGAGTAGGAATGGGATGACGATAATGAGCCCTCCGACGAAAAATATGACCAGCTCATTCACTCGAGTGTCAGAGCAGGACAGCTTCAGCAGAGCAGACAAATCACAGAAAAAGTGGAGGATCATATTGTTTTCACAAAAATGCAGCCTGGCCATGAGCAGGGTGTGCAACATGGCAGGGACTGTGGTCAGAACCCAGGACAGCACCACCAGGAAGGAACAGAGCCTGGGGCCCATGATGGCGGTGTAGTGCAGGGGGAAGCAGATGGCCACATAGCGGTCATAGGCCATGGCCACAAGGAGGAAGTCCTCCAGGTCTGCAAAGAACAGGAAGAAGTACATTTGTGTCAGGCAGCCAGCATAGGGGATGGACAGGTCTTGGCTCTGCATGTCCTGCAGCAACTTGGGCATTGTGACAGAGGAGAAGCAGAGGTCAGAGAAAGACAGGTTACTGAGAAACAAATACATGGGTGTGTGCAGGTGGGGGTCCAGGCAAATGAGGACGAGGATGAGAAGGTTCCCCAGGACGGTGGTAACATACATGGCCAGCAACAGGGCGTAGAACAGGTTCTGATGCTCTAACTTGATGGGCAGTCCCAGCAGGAGGAACTCTGAGACAGTAGTTTGATTCCTTCCTGTCATGCTCTGTCTCCAGTATCTTTAGGAAGAAATAATAGTGTCACAAAAAGCTGAATTTCAGAATAAACTTATTTCTATGATAAACTGGCTCTTAGGTGCTTTGTAAAACTATTTTATATTTTTCTCATCACAATAATTACAATCTTTACAGGACCCCAATTCTCTATAATCAGAATCTTTATCATTGGAAATGACTTATTTTCTTCATTCCTCTTTAACATGAAACAATATTCCACCTTTTCTAAAACATTCTTATCCCTTAGCTTCTGAGACATATAATACATTGGTTTTTCCCATACTTGCCTGGTCAGACATCCTCAATACTCTCCTGGCTTCTGTTTTGTCTCTCTCTTCCACTTGATTGATGTTCCAGGGTTTTTTCCTAAACACTGTTCTCTTATAATTGTATATACCATCATAAGGAAAGGGCTTCCCAGGTGGTGCTAGTGGTAAAGAACCTGCCTGCCAATGCAAATACAGTGGAGCCTGGAGGGTTACAATCCATGGGCTTTCAGAGTTGGACATGATTGAAGAAACTTAATACACATATGCCAAGAAAAACTCATCAACTTGAATGGCTTGATTACCATTTAGACTTCAATTGTAGATGTCTCGCTAAATCATAAAAGAATATACTCAATTGTTTGAGTAATATCTCTACTTGGGTGTACATCTACATCTTCAGTTAAACAGATTCCAAAAGAAACACAAGATCTATCTCCCTTTGTGCCTCTACAAATTCCCTCCGCCTGTAAACTTCCATATCCCAGAAGAAGACTTCTAGCTTATCCAGATGAAGCATGAGAGTCTTTCATTTCCTTCTTCTGTTATCAATACCCAACATCTGTCTACAAGATCCAGAAATTCTTTCTCCTTCACCCACTCCTTACCCACTGTCACCACCTTAGATCAGCCTGACATCACATCTTGTTTGTACTGTTGGAAAAATCTTTTCGTGAACAAAAAAATGCTATTGGAATACAGTTGATTTACAATGTTGTGTTAGTTTCAGGTGTACAGCAAGTGAGTCAGGTGTGTGTGTGTGTGTGTGTGTGTGTGTGTGTGTGTGCGCGCGCGCGCGCGCGTTCATGCATGCAGGTCCATGGTCAGTCACGTCCAGCTCTGCAACTCCGGACTGTAGCCCAGAAGGCTCCTCTGTCCATGGAATTTCCTAAGTAAGAATACTGGAGTGGGTTGCCATTTTCTTCTCCTGGGGATCTTCCTGACCCAGGGATCAAACCCTTGTCTCTGGATATATATATATATCTCGACTCTTTTTTAGATTCTTTTCCCATATAGGCCATTACAGAGTACTGAGTATAGTTCCCTGTGCTATATGTTAGACTCTTATTAGTTATCTATTTTATATATATATATATAACATATATATAATAAGTTATTAAGGTTTTTATTATCTATTATATATATAATATATATAAGTAATATATATATATATAATCTATTACATATATATGTATAAATTATATATACATATATAAAATCTATGTAGTAGGGTGTATATGTCAGTGTCAATCTTTGGAACAACCTCTTAATTTATCTCCTCGCTTCCATACTTGAAACCCTCTACATCGGTATCTTTCATCATAGCAAGCATTCTAAGATGAAAAATGGATGACCATTCTCCATAAAGTCTTCATGGATTCTCATCACTCTTAACATAAAGGCAAATTCCCTTAGAAAGGTGACTCATGATCTCACCCTTGCCTAACTCTGAAACTTCATCTGGACCCACACCGGTACTCACATTTCACTCTCCAGCAAAGCTGGGCTTAAACACAACACTCCTGCTCCAGCACTTTGCACTCACTGTTCCTCTTCCCTGGAGTTCTCTCCCTTCTGCTCCCTCTTCCCACCGCTTCCCATATTTGTCTTTCACATACATTTCATGTCATCTGCCCTGCAAACCTCCCCTAGCTCCCCCAGACCAGAGGAGAACGCACTGCTATGTTTCCAAGCGTCCTTCTTGTCCCCACAGCACTCCATGACAATGGGATCCTTTCTCTATAGCTGCCTTCTTCACCGGATTATAAACCCCATGTAGGAAAGGCCCACGTCTGCCTTCACAGCTGCTGCAGAGCCAGCACCCGGCCCAGGGCCTGGATACAGGTGGTGTTTCATAAATATCCACTGGTCGTGTTTCAGGTTGCGATGTGCATTCCTCCAACTTTAAAGCCAGCAAAACTCCTTTAAGTTAGAATCACTAGTCTTACTCACCCCTCCCAGGACAGAAACTCACCACCCTCGACCATTTAGCACTAAATCTGAGCATGTATTACAAACTGTGTGGAGCAATGTTGTCCCCGTGGTATTGATTCTTGTACCTCAGATACACTGTGTGTAGCTCAGTCTCTTGTTCATGTCCAACTCTTTGTGATCCCACGGACTGTAGCTCATCAGACTCCTCTGCCTATGGGATTTCCCAGGCAAGAATACTGAGGCGGGTGGCCATTTCCTTCTCCAAGGGAATCTTCCTAGCCCAGGATAAAAGCCATATCTCCTGCATCCCCTGCACTGGCAGGCAGATTCTTTACCACTGAGGTCCTGAGAAGCCCTTTCAAACACACTCCTATTACATTGATACAGATGATATAGATAATAGAGACATACGCTCATATGTGGATAGATATAGATAAAATTCTCTATTGGGTCTGTTTCTTTGGGAAAAAACCTAACATTACATAGTGCACCTCAAAGTGGACAAAAAAGCAGAGGAGCATCATTAGACGTGGGAAGCTCTTTCATTAAAGACATAACTGAATCCAACAGCTGGGATTTCACCCCTTGATGCTGGTTGATCCAGCTACATCAGGAGGTTTTCACATGGATATTACATAGAGGCAAAACACTGGGAAGAGCCACCTGGTTTCTCAGAGTTTTGTCTCCCTGGCAAATGAGCAGGACCCCATTTGTGTGACTGGAGATCACATCTGTATTAAGAGGTTGTCTAGCGATCACAAACCAGAGACAGGACTGAGGGATGTTCTCACTGACGGTGCCATGGCCTCTCACCTTCTTAACCTGTTAAGTCAGTAGTTTTCAGCCAGGACTGAACTTAAGGAAATCTACGGTAATGCTTCTTAAATTTAATATCACTGAAAAACCTCCTAGGAGTGCTTGTAAAACACTGATTTTGATATAGTAGGCTTGCTTCTGCATTCTAATCAGCACCCAGGTAATGCCCCTCATCAGTCCATGGGCTTCACAATAAGTAGCAAGAATCCACTGGATTCTTGATCTCTGGACTCCTGAGACATATAATCACAGTCTTTGAGAGAAGCCCACACACAGTTCTTAAAGCTCCAAGGTAATTCTAAAATAAAACAAAGGTTCAGAAGTATGGCATTAATACTTACCTCAAGAGTTGTTAGTACACTGAAATTACACAACGTTCTGGGAATAAATGGTGTGGTAAGAAATACATAAGAATGTTGTCATTAATAAAAATAGATTATAACATGTGAACATTAATAAAAATTTCTTAAATGTAGTGAAGCTTTGGGAAGCAGAGAGGTGGAAAAGGAAAGCATTGAAAAATTCTCCTGGAGAATACTGCACAAGCTGAAAAATCAAGACCCTCAGTTGAGAAAACCCCTAATGGACCAGCTTATGTACTCTCTGCTCAGACTAGCCAGTGTGAGAGGATTGTGATCTGTGACCCGAGATCCTGCTCCCCTTTATTCACTAAGGCATGTGAGATAACAGTCTCTAAAGTCATCTCTGGCATCTGGAAACTCCTATCCACATCTCCCATTCTGCACATCCTTGGGCCAAATGGGCCCTGCATCCCAGAGGAGTCTGGGTCCTGGAGGAGCTCATTAAAGACAAAGTAATTACTCAAGGCCTCTCTAGGACACCACCTCCCATGGTGGCTCAGATGGTAAAGAATCGGCTTGCAATGCAAGAGACCCAGGTTCAATCCCTGAGTCAGGAGGATCCCCTGGAAAGGGGAATGGCAACACACTCCAGTATGCTTGCCTGGAAAATCCCATGGACAGAGGAACCTGGTGGGCTACAGTCCATGGGGTCACAAAGAATCAGGCACGACTGAGCAATTAACACTTTCAGTTTCTCTAGGACAAATGCTCTCAGGGTTCTGGAGCAATGACTGATTACAGTCACTGATCACACCTGACTATACTTTGGGGGAAGTTGGGGATGGAGAGAAGCTCATACATGAAAGCTTAATCACTGACTGTTTAGGGAATGGACAGTACACACTTGTGGCTGGAGCCTACATTTCCAGAGGTAAAAATGGATGGTTTGTGAAGTCACAAAACAAGCAGGAACCATACCATAGTACCCTAAAAATTCTGAGGAGTGTAACAGGCTGTTTTCTGTGGACAACAAGAAAGCTCCAGTGGTTTGAGTAAAGTGCCAAGGAAGACATTGGTTTTGAGGGTTTTCTGTTTTTGTTTTCTGATCATTCTGGGCAGCACGTGAGACCTTAGTTCCCTGACCAGGGATCAATACAGCAATCCCTGAAGTGAAGACTCAGTGTCTTAACCACTGGACTGCCAGGGAAGTCCCAAGGCATGTATTTTGGAAAGGTGGAAGAGTCTCTCAGTAAAACACCATTTCCCATAAATCACCTGTAACTAACAAGGAGTTGTTACCTACATGACACAACCATCTGCAGATATATAGGAAGTACTAGAATATGAGACAAGAGAGAGACTCCCTGATCATATTCAATTCTTCCTCAAGTCACGATAGAAAAGACAACCCAGTGTGAATCCCACTGAAGTACTTCTGCCTTCTTATCTCTGTGGGAAAACATACTGGCACCTGCCACTTTCATCGTCTCTAATACTCCCCAGATGTGTCCGAATATTTCCTAGTTTCTAGCTCTTCCTGCTGCTGCAGTTATCTATGGACACAAGCCATAATTAAATTTTTTTGGCTATGCTGGGTCTTTCTCGCTGTGTCTGGGCTTTTCTGTAGTTGCCGCAAACAGGGGCTACTCTCTCGTTGTGGGGTGTGGGCTTCTTGTTGCGGTGGCCTCTCCATTGCAGAGCACAGGCTCCTGGCACACAGGCCTAAGCAGCTGTGGCACACAGGCTTAGTTGCCCTACGGCATGACAGAGGAGCCTGGTGAGCTAAAGTCCACGGGGTCAAAAAAGAGTAAACATGACTTAATGACTAAACAACAAAGATGAACTAAACTATCACAGGAGATGGTAAAGTAGCCAAGGAGATACACAGCAAACTTGAGGTTCAGGGCAGGTCAAGAGGACACTGGAGACGTAAAATCAGAGGAGAGAAGGTTAAGAGACAGGATAATGCAAACCCTTGCTCAAGAGGAGATAAGTAAATATCTATATTCAACAATTAAAAGTCCAGTTTACAGGAGGTAAGCAGGGGAGAATTTTGAATTTTAAATAGTATTGGAGGGGGCGGTCTTAAGATGGCAGAGGAATAGGACTGGCTGACCACTTTCTCCCTCACAAATTCATCAAAAGAATATTTCAATGCCGAGTAAACTTCACAAAACAACTTCTGAATGCTGGCAGAGGACATCAGGCACCCAGAAAAGCAATCACTATCTTCAAAAACAGGTAGGAAAAAATATAAAAGATGAAAAAAGAGACAAAAGAGGTAGGGAGGGAGCTTCGTCCCAGGAAGGGAGTTTTAAAAAGAGAGAAGTTTCCAAACACTAGGAAACACTCTCACTGCTGAGTCTGTGGCGAGCCTTGAAAGCACAGAGGGCAACATAACAGGGAGGAAAAATAAATAAATAATTAAAACCAACAGATTACAAGCCCAGTGGTAACTCCCCAGCGGAGAAGCAGCACAGACGCCTGCATCAGCCACTAGCAAGCGGGAGCTGGGCAGAGAGGCGTGAGCTGCAGTGTTTTTTAAGAATCGGGCCAGAATGCCCTGAGCATAACCAGAGTGAACTAACTTGGGCTAACAAACGAGACTGTGGGATAGCTACCACGCAAAAAGCTCTAACATAAGGCACCTCCAGGACCATGCACAGAACAAAGGACGGAACAGAAATAGCTGGCTGCAAACCATCCCCCTCCGGTGACAGGCAGCCAGAGCTGGAAGGGCCAGAAGGGGCAATTGCAGCCCCAAAGAGACATTAACTTCCAAACTGCAAGCAAGCTTCTTTGCTAACTAAGGCTTCTTGGGGTTCTGAACAGTCACCATCTGCCTAAGAAGGGGCACCAGTTGTACACCCAGAAAACTGAGCAGCAGGGACAGGAAAGGGGATAAGTCACAGCGACTGCGCTCGCCAAATACCCTAGCTGCTTGGACCTGGGAAGGGCACAAAACGCAGGCCCAGCTGAGTCTGTGCCTCTGAGGACTACCTGAGTGCCTAGCCTGAGCATCTTAAACGGGGGAGGTGCATGCAGCCCAGGGCCAGCCTCAGAAGGTTCCCGGAAGAGCAACCTAGAGCCTGAGCGGTGTGTGCCTTAGCGGGGTCAGGCCCAGCGTGGCTGAGACACTGTGAGCACACGCTGATGTTGTTTATTTGTAGCATCTCTCCCTCCCCACAGCGCAATTGAACAAGTGAGCCTAAAAAAAAAAAGTGTCCACCACCATCCCCCTTATGTCAGGGTGGAAAACAGACAGTGAAGAGATCAGCAAACAGAAGAAGCTAAAACAGAGCGGACCACCTTGGAAGTATAGATCTTAAGAAATATAAGCCAGACCAAGGAACTATCCGAATATGAACTGACCCCACACTGCCCACAACACCACCAGAGAAAGTCCCAGATACAACTTTACCATTTTTACAATCATTCTTTTTTGATGTTGTTTTGCTTTTTTCTTTTCTTTTTTTTTTCTTCTTTTTTATTTTAACATTTTTTAATTTTTAAGATCTCTATTTCTCCTTTAATTTTTATTTTTATAACCTACTATTACTTTTCAAAAAGAAAAGACCCTATTTTTAAAGCAAATGCCATATATATATATATATATATATATATATATATTTGTGGTTGTTATTTTTTAATAATTCTTGTGACTTTTTCTTTCTTTCTTCCTCTTCTTTTCTTTAATATAGTATTTTGAAAATCTAACCTCTACTCTAGATTTTTAATCTTTGCATTTTGATATTTGTTATCAATTTTTTACCTTTAAAAACCCAATCTTCAGTACCCGTTTTTACTCACCCATTTTAGAGTGAGATTACTGGCATGACCGCTCTCTCCTCCTTTGGACGCTCCTTTTTCTCCACCAGGTTGCCTCTGTCTCCTCCCTCTTCCTTCTCTTCTCTACCCAACTCTGTGAATCTCTGTGTGTTCCAGACAGTGGAGAACACTTAGGGAACTGGTTACTGGCTGGATCTGTCTCTCTCCTTTTCACTTCCCTCTTTTACCCTCCT
>SJYC01062797.1:0-22649 GCA_006408675.1 Madoqua kirkii
ACTCTCCTCTCCACCTTTAGTGTGGCAAACCTGGGTTCTAAGTGGCCTTCCTAGGAGGATGGCATGGCCCGGATGGCAGCCTCACACATCCAGATGGGCCAGGTTTAGCAAGGGACCAGTGGCCCAAGGACTTGCTGCCATAGTGGCATGCAGTGGGCAAGGAGGCAGCACATCCCAAATTAATGCTGTTTTACAAGCTACCACAGCTCTGCCGTTTCTTTTAGTCTCCTCCATATTTTCAAATGGAGGGATGATAAAAGTAACTACATTGGGAGCTGTCTGGTTCAGTAAATATGAGTATCCTACTGTGGGCCCAGGTTCTGTAGCTTCAGTCTCTTCATTCACGGAACGTCTGTTCAAGGTGGTGGATCAAGGGCAGAGGGGAGAGGGTGTGGCAGCAAGTAAATGAGTAAAATCTCAGTAAACAATAATGTTTATTTCAGCAGTAAATCAAGCATTGAAAACAGTAATGAAAAAAATGGTGGAGGAAGGGCACAAAGATTAATTGGAAATTTAAAAATGAAGCTTCTTTGAGTAACTTGGAGAGAAAAATGAGAAAGATCTAGCTAGGAGGTCACTGACATCCCCTTTCCAAGCCCTACTACATACCTCCACTGTGTCTCTTTTACTTATTGGACAATATCCTACTGCTGCTGCTAAGTCGCTTCAGTCATGTCTGACTCTGCGCAACCCCATAGATGGCAGCCCACCAGGCTCCCCCGTCCCTGGCATTCTCCAGGCAAGAACACTAGAGTGGGTTGCTGTTTCCTTCTCCAATGCATGAAAGTGAAAAGTGAAAGTGAAGTCGCTCAGTCATATCCGACCCTTAGTGACCCCATGGACTGCAGCCTTCCAGGCTCCTCCATCCATGGGATTTTCCAGGCAAGAATACTGGAGTGGGGTGCCATTGCCTTCTCCGAATATCCTACTAAGTCATTGTTTAAAAAAAAAAAAAGATCATTGAAAACAGAAATCTGGGTTAATATCCCAATATTGATATCAATATACCTACTAAATAAAATTGTGTAGAAATCCTACCTTTATGATCATCCCAACCTTACAGGCATAGAGAGAAGGCATTTTTCTTTCTACAAAAGACTCTTCTGAGAGCTCCCTTCATGTCTCTGTTCCTCAGGCTGTAGATGAAGGGGTTCAGCATGGGGACCACCACAGTGTACATCATAGACATCACAGTTTCCTTAATGGTGGAATTATTAGTTGATGGGCATAAATAGAGACCAATAATTGTTCCATAGAAGAGAGACACCACAGTGAGGTGCGAGCCACAGGTGGAGAAAGCTTTGCAGATGCCCTTGGCAGAAGGGACCTTGAGGATGGAGGACACAATTCGTGCATAAGACATGATAATGAGTAGGAATGGGACGACGATAATGAGCCCTCCAACGAAAAATATCACTAGGTCATTAACTCGAGTGTCAGAGCAGGACAGCTTCAGCAGAGCAGACAAATCACAGAAAAAGTGGGCGATCACATTGTCTTCACAAAAATGCAGCCTGGCCATGAGCAGGGTGTGCAACATGGCATGGAACGTGGTGAGCACCCAGGGCATCACCAGCAGGGAGAGACAGAGCCTGGGGCCCATGATGGCGGTGTAGTGCAGGGGGAAGCAGATGGCCACATAGCGGTCATAGGCCATGGCCACAAGGAGGAAGTCCTCCAGGTCTCCAAAGAACAGGAAGAAGTACATTTGTGTCAAGCAGCCAGCATAGGGGATGGACAGGTCTTGGCTCTGCATGTTCTGCAGCAACTTGGGCATTGTGACAGAGGAGAAGCAGAGGTCAGAGAAAGACAGGTTACTGAGAAACAAATACATGGGTGTGTGCAGGTGAGGGTCCAGGCAAATGAGGACGAGGATGAGAAGGTTCCCCAGGACAGTGGTAACATACATGGCCAGGAACAGGGCATAGAACAGGTTCTGATGCTCTGACTTGATGGGCAGTCCCAGCAGGAGGAACTCTGAGACAGTAGTTTGATTCCTTCCTGTCTTGTTCAGTTTCCAGTATCTTTAGGAAGAAGTAATAGTGTCCACAGAAACCTGAATTTCAGATTGAACTTACTTCTATGATAAACTGGCTCTTAGATGCTTTGCAAAACTATTTTATATTTTTCTCATCACAATAACTACAATCTTTACAGGACCCCAATTCTCTATAATCAAAATCTCTATCACTGGAAATGACTTATTTTCTTCATTCCTCTTTAACATGAAACAATATTCCACCTTTCCTAAAACATTCTTATCCCTTAGCTTCTGAGACACATAATACATTGGTTTTTCCCATACTTGCCTGGTCAGACATCTTCAGTACTCTCCTGGCTTCTGTTTTGTCTCTATCTTCAACCTGGTTGATGTTCCAGGGTATTTTCCTGAACTGTTCTCTTATAATTGTATATACCATCATAAGGAAAGGGCTTCCCAGGTGGTGCTAGTGGTGAAGAACCTGCCTGCCAATGCAGAGACAGTGGAGCCTGGAGGGTTACAATCCATGGGGTTTCAGATTTGGTCATGATTGAAGCGACTTAGCACACATGCACCAAGAAAAACTCATCGACTTGAATGGCTTGATTACCATTTAGACTTCAGTTGTAGATGTCTCTCTAAACCATAAAATAATATACTCAATTGCTTGAATAATATCTCTAATTGTATAGTACATTTACATCTTCAGTTAAACAGATTCCAAAAGAAACACAAGATCTCCCTTTGTGCTTCTCCCGATTCCCTCCTCCTCAGGTCTTCCTTATCCCAGAGAAAGACTTCCAGGTTATCCAGATTAAAACATAAAAGTCTTCTTTCATTTCCTCCTTTCTGTTATCAATACCCAACACCTGTCAACAAGATCTGGAGATTCTTTCTCCTTCACACACTCCTTATCCACACTGTCACCACCTTAGATGAGTTTGACATAACATCTTATTTATACTATTGGAACCATCTTTTTAAAAATGTTATTGGAATACAGTTGATTTACAATGTTGTGCTAGTTTCAGGTGTACAGCAAAGTGAATGACTTATGTGTGTGTGTTTCCAACTCTTCCCAACCCCATGGACTGCAGCTTGGCAGACTTCTCTGACCATGGAATTTTCCAAGCAAGAATACTGGAGTGGGTTGTCGTTTCCTACTCCTGGGGATCTTCCTGACTCAGTCATCAAACCCACATATGTTGTGTCCCCTGCACTGGTAGGCAGAATCAGTTAAATCTATACATACATCCACTCTTTTTTTATTCTTTTCCCATATAGCCCATTACAGAGTATTGAGTATAGTTCCCAGGGCTTTACAGTAGGTTCTTATTAGTTACCTATTTTATATATAATAGGGTGTATATGTCAATCTTTGGAAAACCTCTTAATTCATCTCCCTGCTTCCATACTTGAAATCCATCAGTATCCTTCATCATGGTAGGCATTTGAAGATGAAGAACGGGTAACTGTTCTCCATAAAGTCTTTGTGAATTCCCATTGCTCTTAACATAAAGGTGAATTCCCATTGCTCTTAACATAAAGGCAAATTCCCTTCAAAAAGTGACTCATGACCTGACCCTTGCCTAACTCTGAAACTTCATCTGGACCCACAACGGTACTCACATTTCACTCTCCAGCAAAGCTGGACTTAAACACAACACTCTTGCTCCAGCACTTTGCACTCACTGTTCCTCTTCCCTGGAGTTCTCTCCCTTCTGCTCCCTCTTCCCACGACTTCCCATATTTGTCCTTCACATACATTTCATGTCATCTGCCCTGCAAACCTTCCCTAGCTCCTCCAGACCTGAAGAGAACGCACTGCTATGTTTCCAAGCATCTTTCTTATCCCCACAGCAACCCATGACAATGGGATCCTTTCTCTATAGCTGCCTTCTTCACCGGATTATAAACCTCACATAGGAAAGGCCCATGTCTGCCTTCACAGCTGCTGCAGAGCCAGCACCTGGCCCAGGGCCTGGATACAGGTGGTGTTTCATAAATATCCACTTGTCGTGTTTCAGGTTGAGATGTGCATTCCTCCAACTTAAAAGCCAGCAAAACTCCTGCTAAGTTAGAATCACTAGTCTTACTCACCCCTCCCAGGACAGAAACTCACCACCCTCGACCATTTAGCACTAAATCTGAGCATGTATTACAAACTGTGTGGAGCAATGTTGTCCCCGTGGTATTTGTTCTTGTACCTCAAACACACTGTGTGCTCAGTCCCTCAGTTGTATCCAATTCTTTGCAATCCCATGGACTGTAGCCCACAAGGCTCCTCTGTCCGTGGGATGTCTGTCCCAGGCGAGAATACTGGAGTGGGTTGCCACTTCCTGCTCCAGGCGAATGTTCCTGACCCACAGATTGAACCCCTGTCTCCTGCATCTCTTGCACTGGCAGGCAGATTCTTTACCACTGAGCTACCTGAGAAGCCCTTTCAAACACACTACTATTACACTAATACAGATGATATAGGTAATAGAGATATACACACATATGTGGGTAGATATAGACAAAATTCTCTATGGGATCTGTTTCTCTGGAGAAGCCTAACACTCCTCAGTGCACCTCAAGGTAGAGAAAATGGCACCCTTTAGATGTGGGAAGCTCCTTCCTTAAAGACATAACTGAATCCAGCAGCTGGGATTTCACCCCTTGATGCTGGCTGATCTGGCCACATCAATAGGTTTTACACATGGATATTACATAAAGACATAACACTGGGAAGAAACACTTGGTTTCTCAGAATTTTGTTTCCCTGGCAAATGAGCAGGACCCCATTTGTGTGACTGGAGGTTACATTTGTATTAAGAGTGTGACTAGCTATCACAAACCAGAGACAGGACTTGGGGATGTTGTCACTAATGGTGCCATGAGCCTCTCACCTTCTTCAGTCAGTAGTTTTCAGCCAGAACTGCACTTAAGTAAATCTAGGGCAATGCTTCTAAAAAATTTAATATCCCTGAAAAATCCCCTGGGAGTGCTAGTAAAACACTGATTTTGATATAAGTAGGCTTGCTTCTGCACTTTAATCAGCACCCAGGTAATGCCCATGCTGTAGTCCATGGGCTTCACAGTGAGTAGGAAGAATGCATAATGCTTTTAAAAACAAAGATCACTGGACCCCTCAGATAAATATAATCACAATCTTTGGAGGAAGTCCACATAGAGTATTAAAGCTCTAAGGTGATTCTAAAAATAAAACAAGGGTTCAGAAATATGGCATTAATGCCTACCTTAAAAGTTGCTGCTGCTGCTAAGTCACTTCAGTCATGTCCAACTCTGTGCGACTCCATAGACGGCAGCCCACCAGGCTCCCCCATCCCTGGGATTCTCCAGGCAAGAACACTGGAGTGGGTTGCCATTTCCTTCTCCAATGCATGAAAGTGAAAAGTGAAAGTGAAGTTGCTCAGTCATGCCCAACTCTTAGCAACCTCATGGACTGCAGCCCACCAGGCTCCTCTGTCCATGAGATTTTCCAGGCAGGAATACTGGAGTGGGGTGCCATTGCCTTCTCCGCAAAAGTTGCTCAAGAGAGTTTTTCAAGTATGGTGATGCTTTTCTTTTCCATCTCTCTACTTTTCCAAAACTCACTACATTGGAGAATTTTTTTTACTAATGTTCACTCATTTAATCTATTTTTTATTAATGATAGCATTATTATGTGTAGTTTCAGTATACTATATATATAATACATAGTATACTATATATATATATATAGTATAGTTACTATATATATATAGTATACTGAAACTACACAATGCTGTAGGAATAAATGATATGGTAGGTAATACATAAGAATGCTATCATTAATAAAAAATAGATTAAATGAGTGAACATTAGTAAAAAAATTCTCCAATGTAGTGAATTTTGGGGAAGTAGAGAGGTGGAAAAGAAAAGCGTCACCATACTTGAAAAACTCTCCTACTGAACATCATTCAACCTGGGAAATCAAGACCCTCAGGTTGGAAGAACCCTAAATGACCAGCTCATTCACCTTCTGCCCAACTTACCCAGTGTGTGAGGGTGACTCCAGGATCCTGACCTGAGATCCTACTCTACTTTATTCACTAAAGCATGTGAGATATCAGTCTCTGTAGACATCACCTGTGTCTGAAACCTCCTTTGTCACATCTCCCATTCTGTACATCCTTGGGCTTAAGGGACCCTGGATCCCACAGGAGTCTGGATCCTGGAGGAACCCATTAAAGTCAAAGTAATTACCCAAGGCCTCTCTAGGACACCACCTCCCATGATGGCTCAGATGGTAAAGAATCTGCCTGCAATGCAGGAGATGCAGGTTCAACCCCTGGAGAATGGAATGGCAACACACTCCAGTATTCTTGCCAGAAAAAATCCCATGGACAGAGGAACCTGGTGGGCTATCATCCACGGGGTCACAAAGAGTCAGACATGACTTAGCAACTAACGCTTTCACTTTCTCTAGGACAAATGCTCTCAAGGTCATGGAGCAGCAACTGATTACAATCACTGATCACACCTGACTATTCTTTGGGGGAAGATGAAGATGGAGAGAAGCTCATACATGAAAGCTTAATCACTGCCTGTTTAGGGAATGGACATGGGACACTTGTGGTTGGAGCCTACACTTTGGGAGGTAAAAGAGGATGGTTTGTGAAGTCATAAAACAAGCAGGAACCCTACTGTGAGTATCCCAAAATATCTGAGGAGTATAGCAGATGGCAACAAGAAGCCATCAGTGGTTAGGGCAAACTGTCAAAAAAGACATATTTTGGAAAGATTCCCAAGGTGGCAGAATCTCTCAATACAACACCATTTTCCAAGAATCACTTGCAGCTAAGAATAAGTAGACATCTCTGACACATCTATATGCAGATAAATAGAAAGTACTAGAATAAGAAAAAAGATAAACTCTCCCTGGCCATGTTCAATTTTTTCTCAAGCCAAGACATAAAAGAAAATCCAGTTTGAAGTACTGTTGAGGTACTTCTGCCTCCTTGCCTCTGTGAGAAAATGTGAATGGCACCTGCAACCACCACCATCTCTGCATGTGTGTACATGGTCAGTTGCTCAGTCATGTCTGACAGTTTGTGACACCATGGACCATAGTCCCGGAGAAGGCGATGGCACCCCACTCCAGTACTCTTGCCTGGAAACTCCCATGGACATAGGCACCTGGTAGGTTGCAGTCCATGGGGTTGCAAAGAGTTGGACATGACTGAGCGACTTCACTTTCACTTTTCACTTTCATGCTTTGGAGAAGGAAATGGCAACCCACTCCAGTCTTCTTGCCTGGAGAATCCCAGGGATGGGGGAGCTTGGTGGGCTGCCATCTATGAGGTCACACAGAGTTGGACACGACTGAAGTGACTTAGCAGCAGTAGCAGCAGCAGGACCATAGTCCACCAGCCTCCTCTGTCTAAGGAATCTTCCAGGCAAGAATACTGGAGTGAGTTGCCATTTCCTACTCTAGGGGGTCTTCCTGACCTAGGGATTGAACCCACATCTCCTACATTGGCAGGTGGTTTGTTTATCATTGCACCGCCTGTATAGCCCAACATCATCTCTAATACTCCCCAAATGTGTCAGAATATCTCCTAGTTTCCAGCTCTTCCTTATGCACCAGTTAACTATGGCCACGAAGCCATAACACCTTCTTTCACTACCCATTCCGTGTTCTCCTCGGCCACCATCTCAGCTGTATGTGGTTCTCACATGATCACGTAATGCAAATCTTCATTCCTAGTGAGTCAGCATCTTCATTGGTCTTGCCTTATCAACTTGTTTTAGTTTTATTGATATTTATTTTCAAATAGAAAATATTAAGTGGCACTCAGAGAATTCCCTAGCATTGCAAACATGGTCCTCTCTGACCCAGTTGTGTGGAGAAACCCAGCTGTGAATATCTTTGCACATTTGTTTTTGCACATTCTAATTTATAGCACCAACCCAGGCTCAGGTAATGTTAATCTTTGCATACAGGTTCACATAAGTGACTTTCCTGGTGGCTCAGACAGTAAAGCATCTGCCTACAATGTGAGAGACCCGGGTTTGATCCCTGGGTCAGGAAGATACCCTCGAGAAGGCAATGGCAGCCCACCCCAGTACTTTTGCCTGGAAAATCCCATGCACAGAGGAGCCTGGTGGGCTGCAGTCCATGGGGTCGCTAGGAGTCAGACACAACTGAGTGACTTCACTTTGACTTTTCACTTTCATGCATTGGAGAAGGAAATGGCAACCCACTCCAGTGTTCTTGCCTGGAGAATCCCAGGAATGGGGAAGCCTGGTGGGCTGCCGTCTATGGGGTCGCATAGAGTTGGACACAACTGAAGCGAGTTAGCAGCAGCAGTCCATGGGGTCTCAAGGAGTTGGACATGACTGAGCAACTTCATCTGTCTTTCACATAAGGACCACAAACGCCCAGGTGATTTGCTCAACTTCCAATTTAATGAAACCACTGTTACATCCCTTGGTAGAAGCAGTCCTCCCTTGAGACCCACATGAGACACTTCTTGCACATCTTCAATTCTCTCAGCTTCATCTCCTGTTCCAGACATGGCTTAGTAACCAGCTCTGCACTGGCTTCAGCAAGCTTTAGTAGTGCAACCTGATGGCACCTCACCTCCATTCTGTTCCACGTGGTTCAAGCTTCCTGCTGTGGTATTTCTCTGACTCCATGAAACACAGTGTCATGGGAAACCACCTCAGTATTCATACTAATATTTAAGCAAATGATCCATCAAGATGAATTGTTTTTGTTAACATGAGGTGTGGATTGAAGTTTGTTTTTTCACATGGAAATCCAAGTTCTCCAGCATCATTGGTCGACAAGATTGTTTTCTACCAAATTGTCTTTGCACATTTGTCAGTGATCAATGGATGGTACATGATTGAATCTAGTTTTTGGATTCTATAAGGTAGTCTATATTCTCTATTTGATCTGTATTTCTCTAATGCCACCATTTAAAATCTTTTAGCTATATTAAATTTACTTTAGTTTCTTTGCCTTTACATGTGTATTTTGTAATCTTATTGTCCATTTATACTACCAAAAAATCCTCTGGAATTTAACTGAAATGTGTTGAATCTCTAGATCAGTTTCAGAAGAACATCTTAACAATGTCGAGTCTTTCATTCCATGAACATGTTGTATCTATCAATTTCTTTCGTTCTCAATGAGTTCTTAATCAGGATTTTGTGATTTCAAGATATAGACCTTGTATATATTGTGTATGATTTATATCCAAGTATTTAAAGTTCTGGTGCTATTATATTAATAAGGTGGTACTTTACAAGTGCAGTGAGGAAGGACAGTCTCTTCAATAAATGGCACTGGGGAACTGGAAAGGCAAAAGAATTTAACTCAAATGTGTTAATGCTTGAACTAAGACCTAAAACTCCTAGAATAAACATAGGCAGTAAAGTTTTGACATAGGTCTTGGTGACTATTCTTTGAATATGACACCAAAGACATAAGCAACAAAAACAGAAATAAATGAGAACTACATCAAACTAAAAAACTTCTGCATAGCAAAAAAAAAAAAAAAAAAAAAAAATCTAATTTATAGCACCAACCCAGGCTCAGGTAATGTTAATCTTTGCATACAGGTTCACATAAGTGACTTTCCTGGTGGCTCAGACAGTAAAGCATCTGCCTACAATGTGAGAGACCCGGGTTTGATCCCTGGGTCAGGAAGATACCCTCGAGAAGGCAATGGCAGCCCACCCCAGTACTTTTGCCTGGAAAATCCCATGCACAGAGGAGCCTGGTGGGCTGCAGTCCATGGGGTCGCTAGGAGTCAGACACAACTGAGTGACTTCACTTTGACTTTTCACTTTCATGCATTGGAGAAGGAAATGGCAACCCACTCCAGTGTTCTTGCCTGGAGAATCCCAGGAATGGGGAAGCCTGGTGGGCTGCCGTCTATGGGGTCGCATAGAGTTGGACACAACTGAAGCGAGTTAGCAGCAGCAGTCCATGGGGTCTCAAAGAGTTGGACATGACTGAGCAACTTCATCTGTCTTTCACATAAGGACCACAAACGCCCAGGTGATTTGCTCAACTTCCAATTTAATGAAACCACTGTTACATCCCTTGGTAGAAGCAGTCCTCCCTTGAGACCCACATGAGACACTTCTTGCACATCTTCAATTCTCTCAGCTTCATCTCCTGTTCCAGACATGGCTTAGTAACCAGCTCTGCACTGGCTTCAGCAAGCTTTAGTAGTGCAACCTGATGGCACCTCACCTCCATTCTGTTCCACGTGGTTCAAGCTTCCTGCTGTGGTATTTCTCTGACTCCATGAAACACAGTGTCATGGGAAACCACCTCAGTATTCATACTAATATTTAAGCAAATGATCCATCAAGATGAATTGTTTTTGTTAACATGAGGTGTGGATTGAAGTTTGTTTTTTCACATGGAAATCCAAGTTCTCCAGCATCATTGGTCGACAAGATTGTTTTCTACCAAATTGTCTTTGCACATTTGTCAGTGATCAATGGATGGTACATGATTGAATCTAGTTTTTGGATTCTATAAGGTAGTCTATATTCTCTATTTGATCTGTATTTCTCTAATGCCACCATTTAAAATCTTTTAGCTATATTAAATTTACTTTAGTTTCTTTGCCTTTACATGTGTATTTTGTAATCTTATTGTCCATTTATACTACCAAAAAATCCTCTGGAATTTAACTGAAATGTGTTGAATCTCTAGATCAGTTTCAGAAGAACATCTTAACAATGTCGAGTCTTTCATTCCATGAACATGTTGTATCTATCAATTTCTTTCGTTCTCAATGAGTTCTTAATCAGGATTTTGTGATTTCAAGATATAGACCTTGTATATATTGTGTATGATTTATATCCAAGTATTTAAAGTTCTGGTGCTATTATATTAATAAGGTGGTACTTTACAAGTGCAGTGAGGAAGGACAGTCTCTTCAATAAATGGCACTGGGGAACTGGAAAGGCAAAAGAATTTAACTCAAATGTGTTAATGCTTGAACTAAGACCTAAAACTCCTAGAATAAACATAGGCAGTAAAGTTTTGACATAGGTCTTGGTGACTATTCTTTGAATATGACACCAAAGACATAAGCAACAAAAACAGAAATAAATGAGAACTACATCAAACTAAAAAACTTCTGCATAGCAAAAAAAAAAAAAAAAAAAAAAAACCACCAACAAAATGCAAAGGCAACACACCTAATGGGAGCAAATATTTACAAATCATATACCTGTTAAAGAGTTAATATCCAAAATATATTTTTATAAAACTCATATAACTCAAAGCAAAAAACCCAAAATTCTCTTTTAAAATGTTCAGAGGATAGGGACAGTTTTGTAAAGAAGACACACAGATGGCCAACAGGCACATGAAAAGATGTTAAACATTGCTAATTATTAGTGATAAGCAAGTCAAACTGCAATGAGATATCACCTCACACCTATCGGATTGGGCTATCATCAAAAAAACACAAATAAAAATGTTGGAGAAGATGTGGAGAAAGGGAACCCTTTTACACTGTTGGTAGAATGTAAATTGGTGTAGCCACTGTGAAAACAGTATAGAGGTTCATAAAAAAATAAAAATAGAACTGCCATATGACCCAGCAATTCCACTCCTGGATATATATCTGGGAAAAAAAAAACTAATTCAAAAAGATACATGCACCCCAGGTTCATAGCAGCACTGTTTACAGTAGCCATGATGTGGAAGAAACACAAATGTCCATCAACAGATAAATGGATAGAGAAGCTATGATGTATATATGCAATGGAACATTATTCAGCATTGAAAAGAACAAAATTCTGCTGTTTGCAACAATGTGGATGGACCTAAAGGATATTATGCCTATTGAAATAAGTCAGACAAAGACCAATACTATATAATGTCACTTACATGTGAAATTCAATATATATACAAAACAGAAACAGTCTCACAGATATAGACAACAAACTAGTGGGATATTGATCTGCACTTTTCATATAATGTATAATCATATAATCAGGGCTACTGTGACAGTTCTCAAAAAAAAAAAGAACTACCACATGACTCAGCAATCCCAATTCTGGGCGTATACCCAAAGGAAACAACATGAAGAATATGAAGAGATACCCACTCTTCATTATTCACGTCAACAATATTCACAATAGCCAAGATTGGAAACAATTCAAATGTCTACTAACCAATAAATGGATAGAGAGAATGTGGTATGTGCATATGATGGAATATCACTCAGTCTTTAAAAAAGAAATATTCAAATTGGCTGACTATGTGGATGAATCTACAGGAAATGGCACTAAGTTAAATAAACCGCTAACAGAAGGACAAGCACTGAATGATTCCATTTTAGATGTGAGTTATCAAAGTAGTTATATTCATAGAAGAGAGAACAGAATGGTGGTTGTCAGGAGCTGGAATGAGAAGAAAATGGAAAGCTGATTTTTTATGGGCATGAAATTTCTGTTATATAAAATGAGTAAGCAGTTTACTGCTTACTTACTATATAAGATAGTACCTACAGTTAACAATATAGTGTTGTACATGCTAAAACACATGCAGAGGAGAGAAGTCATGCTCAAAAAAAGTGTTATTTATTTTATCAGTAAATTAAACATTGAAAGCAGTTTAAAAAAGCCAGGAGTGACACAATGATTAACTGGAAGTCTAAAAACAATTCTTCTTAGGGTCACCTTAAAAGAAAAAAAAGAGGACTTATAGGTCCTGGATATTCCCTTTCCAAGTCCAACTATAAACCTCCACTTTATCTCTTTTACTTATTAGACAATAACTTATTATGAAATTATAACAAAAAGATTTTTGAAAAAAAGTCAGGGTTAATATCTCAACATTAATATCAACACATCTACTGGATAAAATTATGTAGAAATTTGCCATCATAAATTTTACCAACTTTACCATCATAGAAAGAAATGAAATTTCTTTTTACAAAATACTCTTCCCAGAGCTCCCTTCATGTCTCTGTTCCTCAGGCTGTAGATGAACGGGTTCAGCATGGGGGTCACCACAGTGTACATCATAGCCATCACAGTCTCCTTAACAGTAGAATTATTAGCTGATGGACATAAGTAGAGACCAATAATTGTCCCATAAAACAGGGACACCACAGTGAGGTGGGAGCCACAGGTAGAGAAGGCTTTGCAGATGCCCTTGACAGAAGGGACCTTAAGAATAGAGAAAATAATTCGTGCATAAGACATGATGATGAGTAGGAATGGCAGGACAATAATGAGTCCTCCAATGACAAATATCACCAGCTCATTAATTTGAGTGTCAGAGCAGGACAGCTTCAGCAGAGCAGACATGTCACAAAAAAAGTGGGCGATCACATTGTCTGCACAAAAACACAGTCTGGCCATGAGCAGAGTGTATAACATGGCAGGGACTGTGGTCAGCACCCAGGACAGCACCACCAGGAAGGAACAGAGCCTGGGGCTCATGATGGCGGTGTAGTGCAGGGGGAAGCAGATGGCCACGTAGCGGTCATAGGCCATGGCCACAAGGAGGAAGTCCTCCAGGTCTGCAAAGAACAGGAAGAAGTACATTTGTGTCAGGCAGTTGGCATAAGAGATGGACGGGTCTTGGCTCTGCATGTCCTGTAGCAACTTGGGCATTGTGACAGAGGAGAAGCAGAGGTCAGAGAAAGACAGGTTACTGAGAAACAAATACATGGGTGTGTGCAGGTGGGGGTCCAGGCAAATGAGGACGATGATGAGAAGGTTCCCCAGGACGGTGGTAATGTACATGGCCAGCAACAGAGCGTAGAACAGGTTCTGATGCTCTGACTCAATGGGCAGTCCCAGTAGAAGGAACTCCGAGACAACATTTTGATTCCTTCCTGTCATGCTCTGTCTCCAGTACCTTTAGGAAGAAATAACAACACCCATGAAAACTTGAAATTCAAAATGAACATATTTCTATGCTATATGGGCTGCTAGATGCTTTGCAAAAATATTTTATATCATTCTTATCATAATAATTGCAATCTTTACAGGACTCCAAATCTCTATAATCAGAATCTCCATGATTGGAAAAGATATATTGTCTTCACATTTCTTTAAAATGTAGCAATATTCTAGATTTTTTAAAGCACATTCTTATCCTCTAGGTCCTGAGACACATGATGTACAGGTTTTTCTTCTTACCCCCCAGTAACTGTAATTGGCTTCTGTTTTGTCAGTGTCTTCAAGATGATTGATTCATGCTCCAGGGCTTTTCCTTTTTACCTTTTCCTTTGGAAAAGATAAACTACCTGTTATTCTATGTATACCATGTAGAAAAACTCATCTACGCCAATGGCTTTGATGATTATTTGAGCTTTAGTTGCAAATGTCTCTTTAACGTATGAAAGAAGATACTCAGTTGCCTAACCGCTATCTTCCCTTGGACATTACACCCTAATTTTCAGCAAAGAAACTCATGATCTCTCCTTAAGTCGCTCAGTTCAACTCTTTGTGACCCCATGGACTGCAATCTACTAGGCTCCTTCATCCACGGGATTTTCTAGGCAAGAGTACTGGAGTGGGGTGCCATTTCCTTCTCCAGAGGATCTTCCCAACCCAGGGATCAAACCCAGTTCTCCTGTACTGCAGACAGACGCTTTACCACCTGAGCCACCAGGGAAGCCCTTGCCCATGCTCCAGTGTCTCCCTGCCACTTCCTCAATTCCCTTCTCCTTCAGCTTCTCATATTTCAGTAAAAGAGATTCCAGGTATTCCACAACCTGAAAGTTTTCTTTCATTCCCTCCTTTGGTCATTATCAGTTTCCTGTGGGTACCTCCTACAGATCCCACCACTTGATTCTCCTACCCTTTCAGACACTCCCATTAGCCATTCTCAATACCCTTGATCTGGTGACATCATGTCCTTTCTCTACCGTTGGGATGGCCTCTTAACTCGTCTCCCTGCTTCCAAGATTGAACCCTTCTCCTTTGATATCCTTTGCTCACACTGTTTCTAGCTGTCTTCCCTACAGAATGGTAGGCTACCCATAGGAAAGGCCATGTCTGCCGATATGACTGCAGGCGTGCTTGCAGCTGGCAGAGTGTCTGGACATATTTGACGTATCACAACACTAACTGGCTGTGCTTCCAGCTGAAACTTGCATTCTTCCACTTGAAAGACCGCAAAATCCTTCTAAATTAGGAGTTTGCTGTCTGCTCCTACTAAGTCCTCCCAGAAGAAGTACCAGACTCCACTGCTAGTGCTAGCACTTGGCACTGAATTTGACTCTGCATTACTGAACTTATGGATGTAATCTGTCCCCTTGGAAAATGTCCCCACACCAGATACACTATTGTTTCACCATTACGGAGGATATAAAGAGAGACATTTATCTACATAGACAAAATAAATATAGGTATAGATGTACTTTCCAAATGGTTTATTTTTTTCAAGAATCCTGATTAATCCATCTCAGCATGCCAAAAGCTGGCAAAAAAAAAAAAAAGGGAGAAGCATCATTAGATGTGGGAAACTCCTTCATGAAAGACATAACTGAATCCAACATCTGGGATTTCACTTCCTGATGCAGGTTGATCCAGCCACGTCAACAGGTTTTACACATGGGTATAGATACTGGCATCACAGTAGGATGTTGTCACTGATGATGCCATGAGCCTCTCACTTTCTTCACTAATTAAGTCAGTAGTTCTCAGACTGGACTTCATTTAAGGCAAATAGTGCAGTGATTCGAAAATTTAACAACCCATTAAAATCCCCTGGGAATTCTGATAAACCCTGATTTTGATATAGTAACTCTGGGCTTGCATTTTTTTTTTTTGGTAAGTAATAGTAACTTTATAATGGCATAATGCTTCTGCAACTTAATCAGTACCCAGTTAATGCCCATGCCTCAGTCCATGGACTACACAATGAGTAGCAAGGATACCTGGTACATTTTAAAAATAAAGATTACTGAAGCCCTCAGATAAATTTAACCACAGTTTTTTACTGGAATATAATTGCTTCAGTCCATGCCATTGTGAGGAGTCAGACACGACTTGGAGACTGATCAACAATATAATTGCTTCACAATATCGTGTCAGTTTCTTCTGTGCAACATCCATACAAAACTTTCTAAAGCTCCAAAGTGATTCTAATATAAAACAGGGGTTCAGAAATATGGTATTAATGTCTAGAATGAGCTGTCAGTGTGCTGAAATTATTCAGTATCGTGGGAATGAATAATATGGTTAATAATACACAGAACGTTATCAGTAAGAAAGCAGATTATAACTGGTGGAATATCAATAAACATTTCTCAAACATAGTGAAATTTTAGGAGGGAGAGAGGTGGAAAAGAGGAACATTACCATACCTGAAAAATTCTCCTGCAGAACATCACACAACCTGGGAAACCAAGACCCTCAAGTTGGAAGGTTTCACCCTCTGCCTAACTTGACCAGTGTGTGAGGGTGACTCCAGGACCGTGACCTGAGATTCTGCTCCCCTTTATTCACTAAAACATGTAAAATTTCACCCTCTGCAGTCATAACCTGTGTCTGAAACCTCCCTTCTCACATCTCCCATTCTGTACATCCTCGGGCCTAAGGGGCCCTGGATCCCAGAGGAGTCTGGATCTTATTAAAGAGTCTTATTAAAGACAAAGCAATTACCCAGGACCTCTCTAGGACAAATGCTCTCAGGGTCCAGGAGCAGTGACTAATTACAATCACTGATCACACCTGACTATACTTTGAAGGAAATTGAGGATGCAGAGCTCTGCAGGAAAGCTTAACCATTGCCTGTTTAGGGAATGGACAGCAGACCTTTGTGGTTGGAGCCACAGGTGGAAAGTAAAAGAGGATGGTTGGTGAAGCCACACTGCTGCTGCTGCTGCTGCTGCTAAGTCACTTCAGTCGTGTCTGACTCTGTGCGACCCCATAGACAGCAGCCCAGTAGGCTCCCCCGTCCCTGGGATTCTCCAGGCAAGGACACTGGAATACTGGAGTGGGTTGCCATTTCCTTCTCCAATGCATGAAAGTGAAAAGTGAAAGGGAAGTCGCTCAGTCGTGTCCGACTCTTAGCCACCCCATGGACTGTAGCCCACCAGGCTCCTCTGTTCATGGGATTTTCCAGGCAAGGGTACTGGAGTGGGGTGCCATTGCCTTCTCCAGAAGCCATACTAGGAATATCCTAAAAATCTGCAGAGTATAACAGGATGTTTTCTGTGGGCAATAAGAAGCCTTCAGTGGTTTGAGTAAAGTATCAAGAAAGATAAACAATTTGTTTTGGTTTTGGGGCCATGTTGGGCAGCATGTGGGATCTTAGTCCCTTGACCAGTGATCAAACCCATGCCCTCTGATTTGGAAGCACAGAGTCTTAACCACAGGAACACTCAGGAAGTCCCCAAGACACATATTTTGGAAAGATTCTCAGGGTGGCAAAATCTGTCAGTAAAACACTATTTCCCATAAACCACTTGTCACTAACAAGGAGTAGATATCTATGACACAAGTATATGCAGATATATAGAAAGTACTAGAATGAGAGACAAGAGAAACTCTCCTTGATCATATTCCATTCTTCCTCAAGCCGAAATGAAAAAGAAAACCCAGTTTGAATCACACTGAAGTACTTCAGCCTTCTTAACTCTGTGGGAAAACATTACTGACACCTGCTATTTCCATTGTCTCTGCTGCTGCTGCTACCGCTGCTAAGTCGCTTCAGTTGTGTCCGACTCTGTGCAACCCCATAGACAGAAGCCCACCAGGCGCCCTCATCCCCAGGATTCTCCAGGCAAGAACACTGGAGTGGGTTGCCATTTCCTTCTCCAATGCATGTAAGCAAAAAGTGAGAGTGAAGTCACTCAGTCGTGTCTGACTCTTAGTGACCCCATGGACTGCAGCCTACCAGGCTCCTCCATCCACGGGATTTTCCAGCAAGAGTACTGGAGTGGGGTGCCATTGCCTCCTCTAATACTCCCCAAATGTGTCAGAATAGCTCCTGGTCTCCAGCCCTTCCTGCTGCTGCAGCTATCTATGTCCAAAAAGCCATAATTAGCTGTTTTTGGCTGTTGCTGTGTGTCGCCTTTTCTGTAGATGCGGAGAATGGGGGCTGCGCTTTAGTGCTGGTGCATTCTCTTCTCATAGCAGTGGCCTCTCGTTACAGAGCACAGGCTACAAGAGTACTGGAGTGGGGTGCCATTGCCTCCTCTAATACTCCCCAAATGTGTCAGAATAGCTCCTGGTCTCCAGCCCTTCCTGCTGCTGCAGCTATCTATGTCCAAAAAGCCATAATTAGCTGTTTTTGGCTGTTGCTGTGTGTCGCCTTTTCTGTAGATGCGGAGAATGGGGGCTGCGCTTTAGTGCTGGTGCATTCTCTTCTCATAGCAGTGGCCTCTCGTTACAGAGCACAGGCTCTTGGCACACAAGCTTAAGTAATCGTGGCACATGGGCATGAAGAGGAGCCTGGTGGCTACAGTTCACGGGGTTGCAAAGACTTGATCACGACTGAGCAACTAGCACTTTCTTCACTTTTGTATTTTCAAATGGGACCTCGGGGGATGTCTGGTTCAGTAAATATTAGCAGGCTGCTGCGGGTCCAGGTTCTGCAGTTTCAGTCTCTTCATTCATGGACTGTCTGTCCAAGGTGGTGGGGTCAAGGGCAGAAGGGAGAGGGTGTCTCCCTAGTAAATGAGTAAATGCTCAGTAAACAGTAGAGTCTATTTTATCAGCAAATAAAACATTAGAAACAGTAAAGAAAAAAATGGGGGGGATAGAAAAGTTAATTGGAAGTTTAAAAAGGAGGCTTCTTAGAGTAATCTGGAGAGAAAATTGAGCAAGATTCTGCTGGTAGATCACTGACATCCACTTTCCAAGTCCTACTAAATACCTACACCATATCTCTTACTATGGATAATATCTTACTGTGGAATTTTAACAAAAAGATCATTGAAAAAAAAGTCTGGGTTAATATCCCTATATTAATACCAATACAACAACCACATAAAATTTTGCAAAAGTCCAAACTTGGCCATCACAGAGAAAAGGGAGCTCTTTTTCTCCAAAAGACTCTTCCCAGGGCTCCCTTCATGTCTCTGTTCCTCAGGCTGTAGATGAAGGGGTTCAGCATGGGGGTCACCACAGTGTACATCATAGCCATCACAGTCTCCTTAACAGTAGAATTATTAGCTGATGGGCATAAATAGAGACCAATAACTGTCCCATAAAACAGAGACACCACAGTGAGGTGGGAGCCACAGGTAGAGAAAGCCTTGCGGATACCCCTCGCAGAAGGGACTTTGAGGATGGAGGACACAATTTGAGCATAGGACGTGATGATGAGTAGAAAGGGGATCACAAGAATGAGCCCCCCAGTGATAAATATCACCAGCTCATTCACTCGAGTATCAGAGCACGACAGCTTCAGCAGAGCAGACATGTCACAGAAAAAGTGGGCGATCACATTGTCTTCACAAAAATGCAGCCTGGCCATGAGCAGGGTGTGCAACATGGCATGGAACGTGGTGAGCCCCCAGGGCAGCACCACCAGGGAGAGACAGAGCCTGGGGCCCATGATGGTGGTGTAGTGCAGGGGGAAGCAGATGGCCACGTAGCGGTCATAGGCCATGGCCACAAGGAGGAAGCTCTCCAGGTCTCCAAAGAACAGGAAGAAGTACATTTGTGTCAGGCAGCCAGCATAGGGGATGGACAGGTCTTGGCTCTGCATGTTCTGCAGCAACTTGGGCATTGTGACAGAGGAGAAGCAGAGGTCAGAGAAAGAGAGGTTACTGAGAAACAAATACATGGGTGTGTGCAGGTGGGGGTCCAGGCAAATGAGGACGAGGATGAGAAGGTTCCCCAGGACAGTGGTAACATACATGGCCAGGAACAGGGCGTAGAACAGGTTCTGATGCTCTGACTCAATGGGCAGTCCAAGTAGAAGGAACTCTGAGACAGTAGTTTGATTCCTTCCTGTCATGCTCTGTCTTCAGTATCTTTAGGAAGAAATAACAATGTCCATGAAAACTTGAATTTCAAAATGAACTTATTTCTATGATATATGGGCTGCTAGATAGATGCTTTGCAAAAATATGTCATTCTCATCACAATAATTACAATGTTTACAGGACTCCAATTCTCTATAAACAGAATCTCCATGATTGGAAATCATTTATTTTCTTCACTTTGCTTTAAAATGTAGCAATATTCCAGATTTTTTAAAGCACACTCTTATCCACCAAGTTCTAAGACACAGGATGTCTTGGTTTTTCCTCATGCTGCCCAATAACTGTAATTGACTTCTGTTTTGTCAATATCTTCAAGTTGACTGGTGTTCCTGGGCTTTTTCCCTAAACATTGTTCCTGTCTATATATATCACAAAGAAAAACATCTATCCCAATGGCTTTGATGATTATTTAAGCTTTAGTCATAAATGTCTCTTTAACTCAGTTGCCTTATTGTTATCTTCCATTGGACATTACACCCTCATTTGCAGAAAAGAAACATATGATGTCTCTTTGCTGCCCTTCCGCCAATTCCCTCCTCCTCTAATTTCTTCTATTTCTCAGTAAAAGGGAATCCAGGTGTTCTACAACTTGAATGCATTCTTTCATTCCCTCCTTTGGTCATTATCAGCTTCCTATCTCTGGGCAAGCCCTGCAGACTCTCCTACCCTTTCAGACACTCCCATTAGCCACTCTCAGTACCCTTGATCTGGTGATATCATGTCTTTTCTCTACCATTGGGACAGCCTCTTAACTCATCTCCCTGCTTCCATGATTGAACCCTCCTCCTTTGGTATCCTTTGCTCACACTGTTTCTAGCTGTCTTCCCTACAGAATGGTAGGCTACCCATAGCAAAGGCCATGTCTGCCCATAGGACTGCAGGCGTGCTTGCAACTGGCAGAGTGTCTGGACATATTTGACGTATCACAACACTAACTGGCTGTGCTTCCAGCTGAAACTTGCATTCTTCCACTTGAAAGACTGCAAACTCCTTCTAAATTAGGAGTTTGCTGTCTGCTCCTACTAAGTCCTCCCAGAAGAAGTACCAGACTCCACTGCTAGTGCTAGCACTTGGCACTGAATTTGACTCTGCATTACTGAATTTATGGATGTAATCTGTCCCCTTGGAAAATGTCCCCACATCAGATACACTATTGTTTCACCATCAGAGAGGATATAAATAGAGATTTTATCTATATAGATAGAATAAATATAGGTATAGATGTACTCTCCAACTGATTCATTTTCTTTCAAGAATCCTGATTTATCCACCTCAGCGTCCCCCAAAGCTGACCAAAATAAAGCAAAGGGGAAGCATCATTAGATGTGGAACGCTTCTTTGTGAAAGACATAATGGAATCCAGCATATGGGATTTCACTTCTTGATGTGGGTTGATCCAGCCCTGTCAACAGGTTTTACAAATGGACAAAAGTACTGATATCACAGTGAGAAGAATCATTGAAGAAAATCATAATTTTCTCTGAAATTTTTTCCCTGGCAAGTGAGCAGGTCCCATCTCTTGTGCCAAGAGTGTGACTGCAGATCACAGACCAGAGACACGACTTGGGGATGTTACCACTGATGATGCCATGAGCCTCTCACATTCTACACCCATTTCAGTCAGTGGTTCTCAGCCTGGACTTCACCTAAGGCTACATAATGCAGTGGTTCTAAAATTTAATAATCCATGAAAATTCCCTGGGAGTTTCGGAAAACCCTGATTTTGAAACAGTAGGTCTGCTCCTACATTTTTTTGCTAAGTACTAGTAACTTTATTATGGCATAATGCCGCTGCATTTCAATTAGCACCCAGTTAATGCCCATGTAACAGTCCATGGACTACACAATGAGTAGCAAGGATACTTGATACATTTTAAAAATAAAAATTACTGAAGCCCTCAGAGATATTTAACCACAGTTTTTTATTGGAATATTGTTGCTTCAGTCCATGGCATCGCGAGGAGTAGGACACGATTTGGTGGCTGAACAACAACAATCCTTCACAATATTGCGTCAGTTTCTGCTGTGCAACATTCATACAAAATTTTCTACAGCTCCAAAGTGATTCTAAAATAACATAAGAGTTCAGAACTATGACATTAATGCTTACATTGAGTTGTCAGTACGCTGAAATGATTCAATATCATGGGAATAAATAACACGATGAGTAATACACAAAAATGCAGGCATTGATAAAAATAGATTATAACGTCTGGACTATTAATAAACACTTCTCAAACGTAGTGAAATTTTAGGAGGTAGAGAGGTGGAAAAGAGGAGCATTCAGTTCAGTTCAGCTCAGTTGCTCAGTCATGTCTGACTCTTTGCGACCTTGTGAATCGCAGCACGCCAGGCCTCCCTGTCCATCACCAACTCCTGGAGTTCACTCAAACTCACGTCCATCAAGTCAGTGATGCCACCCAGCCATCTCATCCTCTGTCGTCCCCTTCTCCTCCTGCCCCCAATCCCTCCCAGCATCAGAGTCCTTTCCACGAGTCCACTCTTCGCATGAGGTGGCCAAAGTACTGGAGTTTCAGCTTCAGCATCATTCCTTCCAAAGAACACTCAGGGCTGATCTTTAGAATGGACTGGTTGGATCGTCTTGCAGTCCAAGGGACTCTCAAGAGTCTTCAACAGTTCAAAAGCATCAATTCTTCAATAATATACCTGAAAAACTCTCCTGCAGAACATCATACAAC
>SJYC01062798.1:0-11170 GCA_006408675.1 Madoqua kirkii
GGGAGTTGGTGATGGACAGGGAGGCCTGGCGTGCTGCGATTCATGGAGTTGTAAAGAGTCAGACATAACTGAGCTACTGAACTGACTGAAAATCATTCATAGATTTAGTAGCTCAGTCATGTCTACCTCTTGCAACCCCATGGACTGTACCCTGCCAAGCTCCCCTCTCCATGGAATTCTCCAAGCAAGAATACTGGAGTGGGTAGCAGTTTCCTCCCTCAGGGGATCTTCCCAACCCAGGGATCAAACCTGGGTCTCCTGCCTTGCAGGCAGACTCTTTACCAACTGAGCCACCAGGGAAACTATGTTCTAATAGTAGATATTACCAAAGGTATTTCCAAAGCAATCATACCAAATACACACTTACAAGCAGTGTCGGAGAGCTTAGTATCTTCACATCTTTACCAACAATAATATTGACAATATTTTTTGATTAGTTACTATGGTGAGTTCTTAGTGGCGTTTCTTTTCTGCACTTCTCTGATATCTAATGAAGTTGAGTATCTTTTCATATGCTTACTGGACATTCAGATATACTCTTTTGTAAAACATCTGTTCTAACCTTTTGTTAATATTTCTGTTCTCAGTTCAGTTCAGTCGCTCAGTCATGTCCAACTCTTTGTGGCCCCATGGACTGCAGCACACCAGGCTTCCCTGTCCATCACCAACTGCCAGAGCTTGATGAAACTTATGTCTGTCGAGTCGGTGATGGAATCCAACTGTCCCATCCTCTGTTGTCCCCTTCTCTTTCAGCCTTCAATCTTCAATCTTTCAAAAGCATCAAGGTCTTTTACAGTGAGTCAGTTTAGACGAGGATGAGAAGGTTCCCCAGGACAGTGGTAACATACATGGCCAGGAACAGGGCGTAGAACAGGTTCTGATGCTCTGACTCAATGGGCAGTCCAAGTAGAAGGAACTCTGAGACAGTAGTTTGATTCCTTCCTGTCATGCTCTGTCTTCAGTATCTTTAGGAAGAAATAACAATGTCCATGAAAACTTGAATTTCAAAATGAACTTATTTCTATGATATATGGGCTGCTAGATAGATGCTTTGCAAAAATATGTCATTCTCATCACAATAATTACAATGTTTACAGGACTCCAATTCTCTATAAACAGAATCTCCATGATTGGAAATCATTTATTTTCTTCACTTTGCTTTAAAATGTAGCAATATTCCAGATTTTTTAAAGCACACTCTTATCCACCAAGTTCTAAGACACAGGATGTCTTGGTTTTTCCTCATGCTGCCCAATAACTGTAATTGACTTCTGTTTTGTCAATATCTTCAAGTTGACTGGTGTTCCTGGGCTTTTTCCCTAAACATTGTTCCTGTCTATATATATCACAAAGAAAAACATCTATCCCAATGGCTTTGATGATTATTTAAGCTTTAGTCATAAATGTCTCTTTAACTCAGTTGCCTTATTGTTATCTTCCATTGGACATTACACCCTCATTTGCAGAAAAGAAACATATGATGTCTCTTTGCTGCCCTTCCGCCAATTCCCTCCTCCTCTAATTTCTTCTATTTCTCAGTAAAAGGGAATCCAGGTGTTCTACAACTTGAATGCATTCTTTCATTCCCTCCTTTGGTCATTATCAGCTTCCTATCTCTGGGCAAGCCCTGCAGACTCTCCTACCCTTTCAGACACTCCCATTAGCCACTCTCAGTACCCTTGATCTGGTGATATCATGTCTTTTCTCTACCATTGGGACAGCCTCTTAACTCATCTCCCTGCTTCCATGATTGAACCCTCCTCCTTTGGTATCCTTTGCTCACACTGTTTCTAGCTGTCTTCCCTACAGAATGGTAGGCTACCCATAGCAAAGGCCATGTCTGCCCATAGGACTGCAGGCGTGCTTGCAACTGGCAGAGTGTCTGGACATATTTGACGTATCACAACACTAACTGGCTGTGCTTCCAGCTGAAACTTGCATTCTTCCACTTGAAAGACTGCAAACTCCTTCTAAATTAGGAGTTTGCTGTCTGCTCCTACTAAGTCCTCCCAGAAGAAGTACCAGACTCCACTGCTAGTGCTAGCACTTGGCACTGAATTTGACTCTGCATTACTGAATTTATGGATGTAATCTGTCCCCTTGGAAAATGTCCCCACATCAGATACACTATTGTTTCACCATCAGAGAGGATATAAATAGAGATTTTATCTATATAGATAGAATAAATATAGGTATAGATGTACTCTCCAACTGATTCATTTTCTTTCAAGAATCCTGATTTATCCACCTCAGCGTCCCCCAAAGCTGACCAAAATAAAGCAAAGGGGAAGCATCATTAGATGTGGAACGCTTCTTTGTGAAAGACATAATGGAATCCAGCATATGGGATTTCACTTCTTGATGTGGGTTGATCCAGCCCTGTCAACAGGTTTTACAAATGGACAAAAGTACTGATATCACAGTGAGAAGAATCATTGAAGAAAATCATAATTTTCTCTGAAATTTTTTCCCTGGCAAGTGAGCAGGTCCCATCTCTTGTGCCAAGAGTGTGACTGCAGATCACAGACCAGAGACACGACTTGGGGATGTTACCACTGATGATGCCATGAGCCTCTCACATTCTACACCCATTTCAGTCAGTGGTTCTCAGCCTGGACTTCACCTAAGGCTACATAATGCAGTGGTTCTAAAATTTAATAATCCATGAAAATTCCCTGGGAGTTTCGGAAAACCCTGATTTTGAAACAGTAGGTCTGCTCCTACATTTTTTTGCTAAGTACTAGTAACTTTATTATGGCATAATGCCGCTGCATTTCAATTAGCACCCAGTTAATGCCCATGTAACAGTCCATGGACTACACAATGAGTAGCAAGGATACTTGATACATTTTAAAAATAAAAATTACTGAAGCCCTCAGAGATATTTAACCACAGTTTTTTATTGGAATATTGTTGCTTCAGTCCATGGCATCGCGAGGAGTAGGACACGATTTGGTGGCTGAACAACAACAATCCTTCACAATATTGCGTCAGTTTCTGCTGTGCAACATTCATACAAAATTTTCTACAGCTCCAAAGTGATTCTAAAATAACATAAGAGTTCAGAACTATGACATTAATGCTTACATTGAGTTGTCAGTACGCTGAAATGATTCAATATCATGGGAATAAGTAACACGATGAGTAATACACAAAAATGCAGGCATTGATAAAAATAGATTATAACGTCTGGACTATTAATAAACACTTCTCAAACGTAGTGAAATTTTAGGAGGTAGAGAGGTGGAAAAGAGGAGCATTCAGTTCAGTTCAGCTCAGTTGCTCAGTCATGTCTGACTCTTTGCGACCTTGTGAATCGCAGCACGCCAGGCCTCCCTGTCCATCACCAACTCCTGGAGTTCACTCAAACTCACGTCCATCAAGTCAGTGATGCCACCCAGCCATCTCATCCTCTGTCGTCCCCTTCTCCTCCTGCCCCCAATCCCTCCCAGCATCAGAGTCCTTTCCACGAGTCCACTCTTCGCATGAGGTGGCCAAAGTACTGGAGTTTCAGCTTCAGCATCATTCCTTCCAAAGAACACTCAGGGCTGATCTTTAGAATGGACTGGTTGGATCGTCTTGCAGTCCAAGGGACTCTCAAGAGTCTTCAACAGTTCAAAAGCATCAATTCTTCAATAATATACCTGAAAAACTCTCCTGCAGAACATCATACAACCTGGGAAATCAAGACCCTCAGGTTGGAAGGACCCTAAGTGACCACCTCATTCACCCTCTGACCAACTTACCTAGTGTTTGAGGGTGACTCCAGGACTGTGACATGAGATCCTGCTCCCCTTTATTCACTAAATCATGTAAAATATCACCCTCTGCAGTCACAACCTGTGTCTGAAACCTCCCTTCTCCATCTCCCATTCTGCACATCCTCAGCCTTAAGGGGCCCTGGATCCCAGAGGAGTCTGGATCCTGGAGGGATTTATTAAAGACAAAGCAATTACCCAGGACCTCTCTAGGACCAATGCTCTCAGGATCCAGGAGCAGTGACTGATTACAATCATTGATCACACCTGACTATACCTGGAGGGAATTTGAAGAGGCAGAGCTCTGCAGGAAAGCCTAACCACTGCCTGTTTAGGGAATGGACAGCAGGCCTTTGTGGTTGGAGCCATGGGTGGAAAGTAAAAGAGGATGGCTGGTAAGACCATACTGTGAAGATCCTAAAATATCTGAGTGCACTAGGCTGCTTTCTGTGGCAACAAGAAGCCTTCAGTGAGTTTAGTAAAGTGCCAAGAAAGACATTTTGGGTTTTGGCCATGCTGGGCAGCATGTGGGATCTTAGTTCCTAGACCAGGGGTCTAGCCTGCACCTCTTTCATTGGAAACTCAGAGTCTTAACCACTGAACCATCAGGGAAGTCCCAAGACACATATTTTGGAAAGATTCTCAAGGTGGAAGAATCTCTCAGTAAAACACCATTTCCCATAAATGACCTGTGGCTAACTAGGAGTCGTTACATATATGTCACAACCACATGCACATATATAGAAAGTACTAGAGGAAGAGACAAAAGAAACACTCCCTGATCATATTCAGTTCTTCCTCAAGTCGAGATGGAAAAGGAAACCCAGTGTGAATCCCACTGAAGTACTTCTGCCTTCTTACTTCTGTGGGAAAACGACACTGGCACCTGTCACCTGCATCGTCTCTAATACTCCCCAGATGTGTCCGAATACCTCCTAGATCCCAGCTCCTCCTGCAGCTGCAGTGATCTATGGCCACAAAGCCAATATTAACATTTTTTTCGCTGTGCTGGGTCTTCCTCTTGGTGCACAGGCCTAGGTAGCTGTGGCACACAGGCTTAGCTGCCCTACAGCATGACAGAGGAGCCTGGTGGGCTAAAGTTCACAGGGTAGCAAAAGCATTGGACACGACTTAGCAACTAAACAAGAACAACAAAGACAAACTAAACTATTGCAGCAAAGGAGATAGAGAGCACACTGGAGTTCAGGGCAGGTCAAGGAGACACTGGAGATAGGAAAATATATCAGAGGAGAGAAGGTTAAGAGACAGGATAATGCAAGCCCTTGCTCAGGAAGAGATAAGTAAATATCTATATTCAACAAGTACAAGTCCAGTTTAGAAGAGGTAACCAGAGGAGTGAGAATTTTGAATTTTAAGTAGTATTGAGCTTGAGTATAATATTAGTATTAGTCACTCACTCATATCTGACTTTTTGCAACCCCATGGACTGTAGCCAGCCAGGCTCTTCTCTCCATGGGATTCTCTAGGCAAAAATATGGAGTGGGTTGCCATTTCCTCCTCAATAAAGAAATCTGTAACTGGCTGTGATCAGTTAATTGTACGCACCACTGCACTTGGACCAGCTTGACCTCGAGGACAGAGTATTATCTAAAGCATGGGTTTGGTGATGTTTTTAAAAAAACAAAAAAACATGATAAATTAACTGTTACAGAAAGGGACACAGATACTGAAGAAAGGACTCCCCTCTCCACCTCTTTATGTGGCAGACCTGGGTTCCAAGAGGCCTTTCTGGGAGTATGGCATGGCCTAGATGGTGGCCTCACACAACCGGAAGGACCAGCTTTAGGAAGGGACCACTGGCCCAGGAATTTGCTGCCATGGCGGCATGCAGTCGGCCAAGGAGGCAGAGCATCCCAAATTAATGTGGTTTTACAAGCTATCACAGCTATGCTGTTTCTTTTCATCTCCTCCATATTTTCAGGGCTTCCCTGGTGGCTCAGATGGTCAAGAATCCCCCCTGCAACGCAGGAGACACAAGAGATCCAGGTTCAATCCCTGGGTCGAAAAGATCCCTTGGAGGAAGAAATGGCAGCCCACTCCAGTATTTTTGCCTGGAGAAAACCATGGACAGAGAAGCCTGGTGGTTACAGTCCATGGACTTACAAAGAGCTGAACACAACTAAGCAACCAGCACTTTCTTCACTTCCATATTTTCAAATGGGACTGCGGGGGTTGTCTGGCTCAGTAAATATTAGTAGGCTGCTGCGGGCCCAGGTTCTGCAGTTTCAGTCTCTTCATTCATGGAATGTCTATCCAAGGTGGTAGGTCAAGAGCAGAGGGGAGAGGGTGTCTCCACAGTAAATGAGTAAATGCTCAGTAGACAATAGAGTCTATTTCATCAGTAAATAAAACACTGGAAACAGTAAAGAAAAAAGCTGTGGTGGGGATACAAAGATTAGTTGGAAGTTCAAAAATAATGCTTTTTAGAGTAAACTGGAGAGAAAAAACAAGCAAGATTGTGCTGGTAGGTCACTGACATCCCCTTTCCAAGTTCTACTATGTACCTCCACCATCTCTCTGTTACTTAGACGATATTTTACTATGGAATTTTAACAAAAAGATCATTGAAAAAGGAAGTCTGGGTTAATATCCCAATATTAATATCAATATACCTGCTGCATAAAGTTGTGTAGAAATCCCACCTTTAGCATCAAAGAGAGAAGGGGGTTTTCTTTCTCCAAAAGACTCTTCCCAGAGCTCCCTTCATGTCTCTGTTCCTCAGGCTGTAGATGAAGGGGTTCAGCATGGGGGTCACTACAGTGTACATCATAGCCATCACAGTCTCCCTAGCAGTAGAATTATTAGCTGATGGGCATAAGTAGAGACCAATAACTGTCCCATAAAACAGAGACACCACAGTGAGGTGGAGGCCACAGGTGGAGAAGGCCTTGCAGATACCCCTCACAGAAGGGACCTTGAGGGTGCAGAACACAATTCGAGTGTAGGACGTGATGATGAGTAGAAAGGGGATCACAAGAATGAGCCCCCCAGTGATAAATATCACCAGCTCATTCACTCGAGTGTCAGAGCAGGACAGCTTCAGCAGAGCAGACATGTCACAGAAAAAGTGGGCAATCACATTGTCTTCACAAAAATGCAGCCTGGCCATGAGCAGGGTGTGCAACATGGCATGGAACGTGGTGAGCACCCAGGGCAGCACCAGCAGGGAGAGACAGAGCCTGGGGCTCATGATGGTGGTGTAGTGCAGGGGGAAGCAGATGGCCACGTAGCGGTCATAGGCCATGGCCACAAGGAGGAAGCTCTCCAGGTCTCCAAAGAACAAGAAAAAGTACATTTGTGTCAAGCAGCCAGCATAGGGGATGGACGGGTCTTGGCTCTGCATGTTCTGCAGCAACTTGGGCATTGTGACAGAGGAGAAGCAGAGGTCAGAGAAAGAGAGGTTACTGAGAAACAAATACATGGGTGTGTGCAGGTGGGGGTCCAGGCAAATGAGGACGAGGATGAGAAGGTTCCCCAGGATGGTGGTAACGTACATGGCCAGGAACAGGGCGTAGAACAGGTTCTGATGCTCTGACTTGATGGGCAGTCCCAGCAGGAGGAACTCTGAGACAGTAGTTTGATTCCTTCCTGTCATGCTCTGTCTTGAGTACCTTTAGGAAGAAATAACAATGCCCATGAAAACTTGAATTTCAAAGTGAACATATTTCTATGATATATGGGGCGCTACATGCTTTGCAAAAATACTTTATATCATTCTCATCACGATAATTACAATCTTTACCAGACTCCAGGTCTCTATAATCAGAATCTCTATGATTGGAAATCATTTATTTTCTTCAGTTTGTTTTATTTTTTAATTAATTTATTTATTTTACTTTACAATATTGTATTGGTTTGGCCATACATTGACTTGAATCCACCATGAGTGTACATGTGTTTGCTTTAAAATGTAGCAATATTCCAGATTTTTTAAAGCACACTCTTATCCACTAAGTCCTGAGACACAGGATGTATTGGCTTTTCCTCATACCTCCCACTAACTGTAACTGACTTCTCTTTTGTCAATACATTGAAGTTGATTGGTGCTCCTGGGCTTTTCCCTAAACATGGTTCCCTTGTAATTCTATATATACCAGGAAGAAAAACATCTACTCCGATGGCTTTGATGATTATTTAAGCTTTAGTTGTAAATGTCTCTTTAACCAATGAACAGTATACTCATTTGCCTATTTGTTATCTTCCCTTGGACATTACACCCTCTTTTGCAGCAAAGAAACTCACAATGTCTCTTTGCTGGCCATCTGCAAATTCCCTCCTCCTCTAATTTCTCATATTTCTCAGTAAAATGGAATCCAGGTTCTCCACAACCTGACAGTATTCTTTCATTCCATCCTAAGGTCATTATCAGCTTCCTATCTGTGGGCAAGCCCTACAGACTCTCCTACCCTTTCAGACACTCCCATTAGCCACTCTCAGTACCCTTGATCCAGTGACATCATGTCCTTTCTCTACCGTTGGGATGGCCTCTTAAATCATCTCCCTGCTTCCATGATTGAACCCTCCTCCTTTGGTATCCTTTGCTCACACTGTTTCTAGCTGTCTTCCCTACAGAATGGTAGGCTACCCATAGCAAAGGCCATGTCTGCCGATATGACTGCAGGCGTGCTTGCAGCTGGCAGAGTGTCTGGACATACTGCATGTATCACAACACTAACTGGCTGTGCTTCCAGCTGAAACTTGCATTCTTCCACTTGAAAGAACGCAAACTCCTTCTAAATTAGGAGTTTGCTGTCTGCTCCTACTAAAGCCTCCCAGAACAAGAAAAGAAGTACTAGACTCCACTGCTAGTGCTAGCACTGTGGCACTGAATTTGACTCTGCATTACTGAACGTAAGGATGTAATTTGTCCCCTTGGAAAAATTCCCCACACCAGATACACTATTCTTTCACCATCAGAGAGGATATAAATAGAGATATTTATCTATATTGATAAAATAAATATAGGTATAGATGCACTCTTCAACTGATTCATTTTCAAGAATCCTGATTAATCCACCTCAGCATGCCAAAAGCTGGCAAAAAAAAAAAAAAAAGCAAAGGAGAAGCATCATTAGATGTGGGACGCTCCTTCATAAAAGACACAACAGAATCCAACATCTGGGATTTCATTCTTCGATACACGTTGATCCAGCCCTGTCAACAGGTTTTACAAATGGACAAAAGTACTGATATCACAGTGAGAAGAATCATTGAAGAAAATCCTGATTTTCTCTGAAAATTTTTCCCTGGCATGTGAGCAGGTCCCAACTCTTGTGCCAAGAGAGTGACTGCGGATCACAAACCAGAGACACGACTTGGGGATGTTACCACTGATGATGCCATGAGCCTCTCACATTCTACACCCATTTCAGTCAGTGGTTCTCAGCCTGGACTTCACCTAAGGCTACATAATGCAGTGGTTCTAAAATTTAATAATCCATGAAAATTCCCTGGGAGTTTCGGAAAACCCTGATTTTGAAACAGTAGGTCTGCTCCTGCATTTTTTTGCTAAGAACTAGTAACTTTATTATGGCATAATGCCTCTGCACTTCAATTAGCACCCAGTTAATGCCCATGTAAAAGTCCATGGACCACACAGTGAGTAGCACGGATACTTGATACATTTTAAAAATAAAAATTACTGAAGCCCTCAGAGATATTTAACCACAGTTTTTTATTGGAATATTGTTGCTTCAGTCCATGGCATCGCGAGGAGTAGGACACGACTTGGTGGCTGAACAACAACACTGCTTCACAATATTGTGGCAGTTTCTGCTGTGCAACATCCATACAAAATTTTCTACAGCTCCAAAGTGATTCTAAAATAACATAAGAGTTCAGAACTATGACATTAATGCTTACATTGAGTTGTCAGTATGCTGAAATGATTCAATAACATGGGAATAAATAACACGATGGGTAATACACAAAAATGCAGGCATTGATAAAAATAGATTATAACATATGGACTATTAATAAACACTTCTCAAATGTAGTGAAATTTTAGGAGGTAGAGAGGTGGAAAAGAGGAGCATTCAGTTCAGTTCAGTTCAGTTGCTCAGTCGTGTCTGACTCTTTGCAACCGTGTGAAACCCTGTCCATCACCAACTCCCAGAGTTCACTCAACCCCACGTCCATCGAGTCGGTGATGGCATCCAGCCATCTCATCCTCTGTTGTCCCCTTCTCCCCCTGCTCCCAATCCCTCCCAGCATCAGAGTCTTTTCCACGAGTCCACTTGTCGCATGAGGTGGTCAAAGTACTGGAGTTTCAGCTTTAGCATCATTCCTTCCAAAGAACACTCAGGGCTGATCTCCTTTAGAATGGACTGGTTGGATTTCCTTGTAGTCCAAGGGACTCTCAAGAGTCTTCTCCAACATCACAGTTCAGAAGCATCAATTCTTCAATAACATACCTGAAAACCTCTCCTACAGAACATCATACAACCTGGGAAATCAAGACCCCCAGGTTGGAAGGACCCTAAACGACCAGTTCATTCACCCTCTGCCCAACTTACCTAGTGTTTGAGAGTGACTCCAGGACCATGACCTGAGATCCTGTTCCCCTTTATTCACTAAATCATGTAAAATATCACCCTCTGTAGTCATCACTTGTGTCTGAAACCTCCCTTCTCCATCTCCCATTCTGCACATCCTCAGCCCTAAGGGGCCCTGGATCCCAGAGGAGTCTGGATCCTGGAGGGATTTATTAAAGACAAAGCAATTACCCAGGACCTCTCTAGGACCAATGCTCTCAGGATCCAGGAGCAGTGACTGATTACAATCATTGATCACACCTGACTATACCTGGAGGGAATTTGAAGAGGCAGAGCTCTGCAGGAAAGCCTAACCACTGCCTGTTTAGGGAATGGACAGCAGGCCTTTGTGGTTGGAGCCATGGGTGGAAAGTAAAAGAGGATGGCTGGTAAGACCATACTGTGAAGATCCTAAAATATCTGAGTGCACTAGGCTGCTTTCTGTGGCAACAAGAAGCCTTCAGTGAGTTTAGTAAAGTGCCAAGAAAGACATTTTGGGTTTTGGCCATGCTGGGCAGCATGTGGGATCTTAGTTCCTAGACCAGGGGTCTAGCCTGCACCTCTTTCATTGGAAACTCAGAGTCTTAACCACTGAACCATCAGGGAAGTCCCAAGACACATATTTTGGAAAGATTCTCAAGGTGGAAGAATCTCTCAGTAAAACACCATTTCCCATAAATGACCTGTGGCTAACTAGGAGTCGTTACATATATGTCACAACCACATGCACATATATAGAAAGTACTAGAGGAAGAGACAAAAGAAACACTCCCTGATCATATTCAGTTCTTCCTCAAGTCGAGATGGAAAAGGAAACCCAGTGTGAATCCCACTGAAGTACTTCTGCCTTCTTACTTC
>SJYC01062799.1:0-11443 GCA_006408675.1 Madoqua kirkii
TAGAGGAAGAGACAAAAGAAACACTCCCTGATCATATTCAGTTCTTCCTCAAGTCAAGACGGAAAAGAAAACCCAGTGTGAATCCCACTGAAGTACTCCTGCTTTCTTACTTCTGTGGGAAAACGACACTGGCACCTGTCACCTGCATCGTCTCTAGTACTCCCCAGATGTGTCCGAATACCCCCTAGATCCCAGGTCCTCCTGCAGCTGCAGTGATCTATGGCCACAAAGCCAATATTAACTTTTTTTGGCTGTGCTGGGTCTTCCTTGCTGTGTCTGGGCTTTTCTGTAGTTGCCGCAAACAGGGGCCACTCTCTAGTTGTGGGGTGTGGGCTTCTCGTTGCGGTGGCCACTCCTGTTGCAGAGCACAGGCTCTTGGTGCAGGCATAAGTAGCTGCGGCACTGGGCTTAGCTGCCCTACGGCATGACAGAGGGGCCTGGTGAGTAAAGTCCACGGGGTAGCAAAAGCATTGGACACGACTTAGCAACTAAACAAGAACAACAAAGACAAACTAAACTATTGCAGCAAAGGAGATAGAGAGCGCACCTGAGTTCAGGGCAGGTCAAGGAGACACTGGAGACAGGAAAATATATCAGAGGAGAGAAGGTTAAGAGACAGGATAATGCAAGCCCTTGCTCAGGAAGAGATAAGTAAATATCTATATTCAACAAGTATAAGTCCAGTTTAGCAGCAGTAACCAGAGGAGAGAGAATTTTGAATTTTAAGTAGTATTGAGCTTGAGTATATTATTAGTATTAGTCACTCACTCATGTCTGACTTTTTGTGACCCCATGGACTGTAGCCAGCCAGGCTCTTCTCTCCATGGGATTCTCTAGGCAGAAATACTGGAGTGGGTTGCCATTTCCTCCTCAATAAAGAAATCTGTAACTGGCTGTGATCAGTTAATTGTACGCACCACTGCACTTGGACCAGCTTGACCTTGAGGACAGAGTATTATCTAAAGCATGGGTTTGGTGATGTTTTTAAAAAAAAAGATAAATTAACTGTTACAGAAAGGGACACAGATACTGAAGAAAGGACTCCCCTCTCCACCTCTTTATGTGGCGACCTGGGTTCCAAGTGGCCTTTCTGGGAGTACGGCATGGCCTAGATGGTGGCCTCACACAACTGGAAGGGCCAGCTTTAGAAGGGACCACTGGCCCAGGAATTTGCTGCCATGGCAGCATGCAGTCGGCCAAGGAGGCAGAGCATCCCAAATTAATGTGGTTTTACAAGCTATCACAGCTATGCTGTTTCTTTTCATCTCCTCCATATTTTCAGGGCTTCCCTGGTGGCTCAGATGGTCAAGAATGCCCCTGCAGTGCAGGAGACACAAGAGATCCAGGTTCAATCCCTGGGTCAAAAAGGAAGAAATGGCAGCCCACTCCAGTATTCTTGCCTGGAGAATTCCATGGACAGAGAAGCCTGGTGGTTACAGTCCATGGACTTACAAAGAGCTGAACACAACTAAGCAACCAGCACTTTCTTCACTTCCATATTTTCAAATGGGACCTCGGGGGTTGTCTGGCTCAGTAAATATTAGTAGGCTGCTGCGGGCCCAGGTTCTGCAGTTTCAGTCTCTTCATTCATGAAATGTCTATCCAAGGTGGTGGGTCAAGAGCACAGGGGAGAGGGTGTCTCCACAGTAAATGAGTAAATGCTCAGTAGACAATAGAGTCTATTTCATCAGTAAATAAAACACTGGAAACAGTAAAGAAAAAAGCTGTGGTGGGGATACAAAGATTAGTTGGAAGTTTAAAAATAATGCTTTTTTGGTGTGAAGCGGGAGGTGGGAGGAGGCTTCGGCATTGGGAGATCGTGTATAACTATGGCTGATTCATGTCAATGCACGGCAAAACCAATACAGTTTTGTAAAATATAATAAAGTATTTAAAAAAATAATGCTTCTTAGAGTAAACTGGAGAGAAAAAAACAAGCAAGAGTCTGCTGGTATGTCACTGACATCCCCTTTCCAAGTCCTACTACATACCTCCACCATCTCTCTGTTACTTAGACAATATTTTACTATGGAATTTTAGCAAAAAGTTCATTGAAAAAAGAAGTCTCAGTTAATATCCCAATATTAATATCAATATACCTGCTGCATATAGTTGTGTAGAAATCCCACCTTTAGCATCACAGAGAGAAGGGAGCTTTTTTTCTCCAAAAGACTCTTCCCAGGGCTCCCTTCATGTCTCTGTTCCTCAGGCTGTAGATGAACGGGTTCAGCATGGGGGTCACCACAGTGTACATCACAGCCATCACAGTCTCCTTAACAGTAGAATTCTTAGCTGATGGGCATAAGTAGAGACCAATAACTGTCCAGTAAAACAGGGACACCACAGTGAGGTGGGAGCCACAGGTGGAGAAGGCCTTGCGGATACCCCTGGCAGAAGGGACCTTGAGGGTGCAGAACACAATTCGAGTGTAGGACGTGATGATGAGTAGAAAGGGGATCACAAGAATGAGCCCCCCAGTGATAAATATCACCAGCTCATTCACTCGAGTATCAGAGCACGACAGCTTCAGCAGAGCAGACATGTCACAGAAAAAGTGGGCAATCACATTGTCTTCACAAAAATGCAGCCTGGCCATGAGCAGGGTGTGCAACATGGCATGGAACGTGGTGAGCCCCCAGGACAGCACCAGCAGGGAGAGACAGAGCCTGGGGCCCATGATGGTGGTGTAGCGCAGGGGGAAGCAGATGGCCACGTAGCGGTCATAGGCCATGGCCACAAGGAGGAAGCTCTCCAGGTCTGCGAAAAACAGGAAGAAGTACATTTGTGTCAGGCAGCCAGCATAAGAGATGGACAGGTCTTGGCTCTGCATGTTCTGTAGCAACTTGGGCATTGTGACAGAGGAGAAGCAGAGGTCGGAGAAAGACAGGTTACTGAGAAACAAATACATTGGTGTGTGCAGGCGGGGGTCCAGGCAAATGAGGATGAGGATGAGAAGGTTCCCCAGGATGGTGGTAACGTACTTGGCCAGGAACAGGGCGTAGAACAGGTTTTGATACTCTCACTCGATGGGCAGTCCCAGCAGGAGGAACTCTGAGACAATAATTTCATTTCTTTCTGTCATATCCATCTCTAGTACATATGGGAAAGAATCATAGTGTCCACAAAAACCTGAATTTCAAAGTAAACATATTTATATAACATAAATATGTGTTAGGTGTTCTGCAAAAAAATATTTTTATATCATTCTCATCATAGTCCTAATAATCTCTACATTACTGCAAATCTCTATAATCAGAATCTATGATTAGAAATGACTTTCTTTACTTCTTTTTAACATGCAACAATATTTCAGATTTTCTAATATACTCTTGTCCATTAATTTTTGAGACATAAAATGTGGTGGTTTTCATCATACCTGCCTAGCTAGACATCCTCACAAACTGCAATCGGCTCTTGCTTTGTCAGTATCTTACATGTTGATGTTCTGGGACTTTTTCCTGAATGCTGTTCCCTTATAACAGTGGTACATATACCACCAAGAAAAATTCATCTACTAAATGGCTTTGCTTACCATTTAAGACTTGCGTGTAGATTCCTCAGGGCTTCCCAGGTGGCTCAGTGGTAAAGAATCTGCCTGCCAATACAGGAGACTCAAGAGACACAGGTTCAATCCCTGGGTCAGGAAGATCCCTTGGAGGAGGAAATGGCAATCCACTCCAGCATTCTTGCCTGGTAAATCCCGTGGACAGTGGAGCCTGGCAGTCTATAGTCCATGGAGTCATGAAAGAGTCAGACACAACTTAGCAGCTAAACAACAGCAACAACAAATATATACATTTTCAGATCAACATATCACTGAAGAAATTCATGATCAGCCCCTTACCCCACTCCACATCCTTCCACCTCTAGTCTTCCATATCCCCAGAAAAGAGTTTCAGGAGCTCCATGTGAAAACATGAGAGTGAGTAGTGAGTGAAGTCACTCAGTCATGTCCGACTCTGCGATCCCGTGGACTGTAGCCCGCCAGGCTCCTCTGTCCATGGAATTCTCCAGGCAAGAATACTGGAATGGGTTGCCATTTCCTTCTCCAGGGGATCTTCCCATCCCAGGGATCAAACCCAAGTCTCCTGCATTGCAGACAGATGCTTTATCCTCTGAGCCACCAGGGAAGCAGTTTCCTCTTATTCTCTCCTTTCTTTTATCCTCAACATCCAATCTGTCAAACACATCCTATATATTAATTTCCTTTCTCACTCATCCATTCTTTATATCCCTGGGGCTGGTTGATCTAGCCATGACAACAGGTTTTACACCAGGACATTGGTACTGGCAAACTTTCCTGGTGGCTCAGTGGTAAAGAGATCTCTAGTCTTCCCCGGGCTATTGTTTTCCTCTGTTTCTTTGCTTTGATCATTGAGGAAGGCTTTCTTATCTCTCCTTGCTATTCTTTGGAACTCTGCATTCAAATGGGTATATCCTTCCTTTTCTCCTTTGTCTTTTGCTTCTCTTCTTTTCACAGATATTTGTAAGGCCTCCTAGGACATCAATTTTGCCTTTTTCCATTTCTTTTTCTTTTTGCATTTTTTTGTTAGTCCATCTTAAAGGAGATCAATCCTGAGTATTTATTGGAAGGACTGATGCTGACGTTGAAATTCCAATACTTTGGCCTCCTGATGTGAAGAATTGATTGGTTTGAAAAGACCCTGATGCTGGGAAAGACTGAAGGCAGAAGGAGAAGAGGACAACAGATGATGAGATGGTTGGATGGCATCACTGACTCTATGGACATGAGTATGAGCAAGCTCTGGGAGTTGGTGATGGAAAGGGAGGCCTGGCGTGGTACAGTCCATGTGGTCACGAAGAGTTGGACACGACTGAGTGACTGGGCTGAACAGTGGTAAAAAACCTGCCTGCCAATGCAGGCGAAGCAAGTTTGATCCCTGGGTCAGATAGATCCCCTGGAGAAGGAAATGGCAACCCACTCCAGTATTCTTGCCTGGAGAATCCTATGGTCAGAGGAGCCTGGAGCTACAGTCCATGGGGTTGCAAAGAGTTGGATACAACTTAGTGATTAAATAGCAACAACATAGTTACTGGCATCACAGTGAGAAGAAACATTGAGGGAAATTCATACACCTGGTTTCTCAGAATTTTGTTTCCCAGGTAAATGAGCAGGACCTTACTCTTGTATCAACAGTATGACTGGCAATCACAAACCAGAGACAAGACTTGGGGATGTTGTCACTAATGGTGCCATGAACCTCTCACAGTCTACATTTGTTAAGTCAGTAGTTTGCAGCCTGGACTGCACATAAGGAAATCTAAGGCAGTACTTCTAAAATTTAATATCCATGAAAATCCCTTGGGAGTGCTGGTAAAACACTGATTTAGAAATAGTTGACCTGTTTCTGCATTTTAAATTAGCACCCAGGTAATGAAACTCCAATACTTTGTGCACCTGATGCGAAGAGTTGACTCATTGGAAAAGACCCTAATGCTGGGAGGGACTTGGGGCAGGAGGAGAAGGGGATGACAGAGGATGAGTTGGCTGGATGGCATCACTAAACTGAGTGCCCATTTCACAGTCTATGGACTACATAGTAAGTAGCAAGAATACATGATGCTTTAAAAATCAAGATTACTAGATGTTTCAGAAAAACATAACCACAGTCTTTGAGAGGAAGCACATACAAAGTTTTTAAAGCTCCAAAGTGATTCTAAAATAAAACAAGGGTTCAGAAGTATGACATCAATGCCTACCTCAGGAGTTGTTCAGTTCAGTTCAGTTCATTTGCTTAGTCATGTTTGACTCTTTGCAACCCCATGAACTACAGCATGCCAGGCCTCCCTGTCCATCATCAGCACCCGGAGTCCACTCAAACCCATGTCCATTGAGTCAATGATGCCATCCAGCCATCTCATCTTCTGTCACCCCCTTCTCCTCAGGCCCTCAGTCTTTCCCAGCATCAGGATCTTTTCCAATGAGTCAGCTCTTTGCATCAGGTGGCCAAAGTATTGGAGTTTCAGCTACAACTTCCAATGAAGGACTGATCTCCAGTCCTGAGATCCATCCAGGACTGATCTCATTTAGGATGGACTGGTTGGATCTTCTTTCAGTCCAAGGGACTCTCAAGAGTCTTCTCCAATACCACAGTTTAAAAGCATCAGTTCTTCCACACTCAGCTTTCTTCACAGTCCAACTTTCACACCCATACATGACCACTGGGAAAACCATAGCCTTGATCAAACGGACATTTGTTGACAAAGTAATGTCTCTGCTTGGTTGGTCATAGCTTTCCTTCTAAGCAGTAAGTGTCTTATAATTTCATGGCTGCAATCACCATCTGCAGTGATTTTGGAGCCCAGAAAAATAAAGTCTGACACTGTTTCCACTGTTTCCCCATCTATTTCCCATGAAGTGATGGGACCAGATGCCATGATCTTCATTTTCTGAATGTTGAGCTTTAAGCCAACTTTTTCACTCTCCTCTTTCTCTTTCATCAAGAGGCCCTTTAGTTCTTCTTCACTTTCTTCCATAAGGGTGGTGTCATCTGCATATCTGAAGTTATTATTTCTCCTGACAGTCTTGATTCCAGCTTCTGCTTCTTCCATCTCAGTGTTTCTCATGATGTACTCTGCATATAAGTTAAATAAGCAGGGTGACAATACACAGCCTTGACGTACTCCTTTTCCTATTTGGAACCAGTCTGTTGTCCCATGTCCAGTTCTAACTGTTGCTTCCTGACCTGCATACAGAGTTCTCAGGAGACAGGTCAGGTGGTCTCGTATGCCTATCTCCTTCAGAATTTTCCACAGTTTATTGTGACCCACACAGTCAAAGTCTTTAGCATAGTCAATAAAGCAGAAATAGATGTTTTTCTGATACTCTCTTGCTTTTTCGATGATCCAGCAGATGTTGGCAATTTAATGGATGTTGACAATTTGATCTCTGGTTCCTCTGCCTTTTCTAAAACCAGCTTGAACATCTGGAAGTTCACGATTCACATATTGCTGAAGCCTGGCTTGGAGAATTTTAAGCATTACTTTACTAGTGTGTGAGATGAGTGCAATTGTGTGGTAGTTTGAGCACAATTGTTGTTACAAGAGTTGTCTTGTTGTTAACAAGAGTTGTTAGTGTGCTGAAATTATACAATATTGTGAGAATCAATGATATGGTAATACTTAAGAATGGTATCATTAATGAAAACAGATCGAATTGGTAAACATTAATAAAAAATTCTCAAATTCTCAAAGTTTGGTGGGGTGGGGTAGGGGGGTGCAAAGAGGGGGAAAAGAGGAGTGTTACCATACTTGAAGGGCTTCCCTGGTGGCTCAGGTGGTAAAGAATCTGCCTGCAACGCGGGAAACCTGGTTTCAATCCCTGGATTGAGAAGATCCCCTGGAGGAGGGCATGGTGAGCCACAGTGGTATTCCTGCCTGGAGAATTCCTGTGGATGGAGAAGCCTGGCAGGCTACAGTCCATGGGGTTACAAAGAGTTGGACACAACTGAGTGAAAAAGCACACCATACTTGAAAAACTCTCCTCTGCAACACCACACAACCTGGGAAGCCCTGATCAGATTCTATAGACCATTTCTACATTTTTAGTTAGCAGATAATGCCCATGCTGTGGTCCATGGACTACACAATAAGTAATTAGAATACATGAAGCTTTAATAAATAAGGTTACTAGGCAGTCTCAGAAAATTTAATCACAACTTCTGAGAGCAAGCCTGTGCAGCTTTTTAAAGGTGATTCTAAAATAAAACAAGGGGATATCTCTGGCTGTCCAGTGGTTAAGACTCCACACTTCCACTTCAAGGGGCATGGATTCAGTGTCTGGTCGGAACTGAGATCTCACATGCCTTGCAACATGGCCAAAAAAAGTAAATAAAAATAAATATTTAGGAAATAAAATAAGATGCTCAGAACTTTTGTATCAATGCCTACCTCCAGAGCTATTATTATGTTGAAATTGTGCAATCTTGTGAAAGTACATTACACAGTAAGTAATATTTATAGATGCTATCATTAATGAAAAACTAGATTCTAACTGGTGCGTGTGTGCTAAATCACTTTAGCCATGTCTGACTCTTTGTGACCCTGTGGACTGTAGCCCACCAGGCTCCTCTGTCCATGGGATTCTCCAGGCAGAAATACTAAAATGGCTTACCAAGCCCTCCTCCAAGGGATCTTCCTGACCCAGGGATTAAACTCAGATCTCATACATCTGCATTGGCAGTGGGATCTTTACCACTAGCACCACCTGGGAAGCCCTCTAATTGGTAAATATTAATAAAAATATTTCTAGGATGTGGAATAGTTTGAGGAGGGAGAGAGGTGGAAAAGAGGAGGATTATCATACCTGAAAAACTCTCCTGCAGAACATCACACAACCTGGGAAATCAAGACCCTCAGGTTGGAAAGACCCTAAGGGATTAGTTCATTCACCCTCTGCCCAACTTACCATGTGTGAGGGTGACTCCAGGACCCTGACCTGAGATCCTGCTCCCCTCTATTCACTAAGGCATGTGAGATATCAGCCTCTGTAGTCATGACCTGTGTCTTAAACCTCCCTTCTCACATCTCCCATTCTTTATCCTTGGGCCTAAGGGGCCCCTGGATCCCAGAGGAGTCTGGATCCTGGAGGAACTCATTAAAGACAAAGTAATTACCCAGGACCTCTTTGGGACAAAGGGCTTCCCTTGTGGCTCAGCTGGTAAAGAATCCGCCTGCAGTGTGGGAGACCTGTGTGCATTCCCTGGGTTGGGAAGATCCCCAGGAGAAGGGAAAGGCCATCCACTCCAGTATTCTGGCCGGGAGAATTCCATGGACTGTATAGTCCATGGGGTCACAAAGAGTCGGATACAACTGAGTGACTTTCACACTTTGGAACAAAAGTTCTCAGGGTCCAGGAGCAGTGGCTGATTACAATCACTGAGCACACCTGTCTATACTTCAGGGAATGTAGAGATGATGAGAAGCTCACATATGGATGCTTAATGGGGACAGACAGTAGTATGCGGCGTTGGAGCTTACGTTTTGGAGATGAAGAAGAATGATTGGAGAAACCATTAAAATAGGCAGGAACTAGACTGTGAATATCCTAAAATAACTTAGGAATTTAGGAGGCTTATTCCATGGCAAAAAGAAGTATTTGGTGGTCTTTGAGCAATGTGATGCGCATTTGGAAAGATTTTCAGGGTAATAAATCTCTCGCTACCATCCACTTCCATATAAACACACCACAGAGGAGAGTTAAAAAAGATTAGACTTCTATGAGCCAAAAATATGCAGATATATATATATATACATAGTGAAGTGAAGTCACTCAGTCATGTCCAACTCTTTGCAACCCCGTGGACTGTAGTCCACCAGGCTCCTCCGTCCATGGGATTCTCCAGGCAAGAATCCTGGAGTGGGTTGCCATTTCTTTCTCATATATATATATATAACCACAGTTGTTATATACTAGAAACTAATACAATATTATGTTAATTGCACCTCAATTTTAAGAAAAGAAACAACAGTAATTATTTTTTTTAATGTCCAGGTGGTTGGCTGAATTTCAGTTCAATGAGAAACCACTGTGGCATCCCCTGGTAGAAGGACTCTTCCCTAGAGACCTACAAGAGACACTTCTTGTGTGCATTTTTAGTTCTCTCAGGCTCGTCCCCTATTCCAGCCACAGTTACAGTAACCAACTCTGCACCGGCTTAGCTAACTTAATAGATGCAACCTGATGGCTCTTCACCTTCTCCTCCACGCTCCCTGCTCTGGGACTTCTCTGACTTCACGAAACACTGTCATGGGAATTTTCTCAGTACTCATACAGATATTTAGATGGATGATCTGTCTGGAGTGATTTGTTGTTGAGAATGTGAGGTATGGATTGAGGCATTTTATTTTTTATATGGAAATCCAACTTTTTCAGCACCGTTGGTTGAAAAGACTATTTTCCACTGAATTGTCTATATATCTTTGTCAGAAATCAATGGATGATTGAAAATTGCAAATCAATATATTGTACACCTGAAACTTGAATAATATTATACAACGACTGTACTTCAATTTAAAAAAATCAATGGATAATACATGAGTAGATCTCTTTTTGGATTCTATATGCTATTCTACATTCTCTATACTGATCCATATTTCTACATTTTCACCAATAACACACTTTCCTGATTATTTATCTTAATAGTAAGTCTAGAAATCAGACATGAGTCCTTGATTTGTTCTTTGTTTCCAAAGTCAAATTTGCTTTTTAATTACTTTGTCTTTATATATACATTTTACGACAAGATTGTCAATTTGTACCCCCAAGATCTTGTTGGTGTGTTGACTTGAATTGTGTCTAAACTTGGCTGAGTTTTGAAACGGTGCACGGGGATGATCCAGAGAGATGCTATGAGGTGAGAGGTGGGAGGGGGTTTCAGGATTGGGAGCTCGTGTACACCTGTGGCTGATTCATGTCAGTGTATGGCAAAACCAATACAGCATTGTAAAGTAGAAAAAAGTAAAAATAAAAATTAAAAAATTTTCTTGAATATTAAGAATATTAAGTCTTGAATTTCTTGAATATTAAGAATATTAAGTCTTCAAATTCATGAACACATTCTGTCTATTCACTTCTTTAGAACTCTATTATTTCTTCAATCAATGTTTTATGATTTTCCACATACGTCTTGTATATATTGTGTAAGATTCATACCTAAGTATCTAACCACTGGAGGAGCAAATGGCAACCCATTCCAGTATTCTTGCCTGGAAAATTCTATGGATAGAGAAGCCTGGCAGGCTATAGTTATGGGGGTCACAAAGAGTCAGACATGACTGAATGACTGAGCACAAGTATTTAATAGTTGGATACTATCATAAAGGGTACTTTAAAGGTTTTTTTTTTAAAAATAAAAATTAAAAAATTTTCTTGAATATTAAGAATATTAAGTCTTGAATTTCTTGAATATTAAGAATATTAAGTCTTCAAATTCATGAACACATTCTGTCTATTCACTTCTTTAGAACTCTATTATTTCTTCAATCAATGTTTTATGATTTTCCACATACGTCTTGTATATATTGTGTAAGATTCATACCTAAGTATCTAACCACTGGAGGAGGAAATGGCAACCCATTCCAGTATTCTTGCCTGGAAAATTCTATGGATAGAGAAGCCTGGCAGGCTATAGTTATGGGGGTCACAAAGAGTCAGACATGACTGAATGACTGAGCACAAGTATTTAATAGTTGGATACTATCATAAAGGGTACTTTAAAGGTTTTTTTTTTTTAACTTTATACGTGTTCATTGTTAGTTAATATAAAAATAAATATGTTAATACTATTTTATATGAACCCAGGCAACTGCATATCCTACATTGGTAGGCAGATACTTTACCATTGAGCCCCCAGGGAAGCCCCATATACTAATATGCAAAAATATAATTTTTAAATATATTGACCTTGTACCCTGTCTCTTA
>SJYC01062801.1:0-63696 GCA_006408675.1 Madoqua kirkii
AACTCAAGATGTGTCACAGGACGCTGGGTTATCCAGATAACTAACATGCATAAGAAAGGAATGATTTCAGTGAGCCCAGATTTTTGCATCTTCCCATAGTTCTAAATTCTTTAACTTGAGATAGCTGCTGCTGCATCGCTTCAGTCGTGTCCAACTCTACACGACCCCATAGATGGCAGCCCAACAGACTCCCCCGTCCCTGGGATTCTCCAGGCAAGAACACTGGAGTGGGTTGCCATTTCCTTCTCCGATGCGTGAAAGTGAAAAGTGAAAGTGAAGTCGCTCAGTCATGTCCAACCTTTCTTTAATTCACAAAAATACTTATTTAAGAATTCCGTTTGGCTGTGCTGAGTCTTCGTTGCTGCATAGGCTTTTCTCTAGCTGTGGGGAACAGGGGCTACTTTCTAGTTGTGGTGCACAGGTTTCTCACTGCGGTGGCTTCTCTTGCTGCAGAGCACAGACCCTAGGAGCACTGGCTTCAGTCGCTGCAGCCTGTGGACTCAGCAGCCGCGGCTCCCGGGCTCTAGTGCACAGGCTCAGTAGTTGTGGCGCACCATCTTAGTTGCTCTGCGACATGTGGGATCGTCCCGGATCAGAGACAGAGCCTGTGTCTCCTGCATTGGCAGGCAGATTCTTTATTACTGAGCCACCAGAGAAGCCGTACAAAAATGCTTTTGATGCTCAGGCTACCTGCCCTTTGTTGCAAACTCCTATATAACCTGATTCTTTCTCCCAGTCCCCGCCTCCTCAGAGCAGTTCTCTCAGGGTCGCTTAAGATGCTGTCTCCCGGGCCTGAAGCCCTAAAAATTCCCACCGAATAAGACGTAACTCAATTTTTAGGTTGTGACTATTTTTAAGTCAACACCGTTTACTCAGCTAAACCCTCCTGTCATCCCAGACCAGGTAAGAACCGAGTGCTTTGTTTCCACAGCATCCTGTGCTTGTTCCAGAGCACAGGATGCCCAGGGGTATTATTTGTTTACAGCTGTCTTTCCCCATTGGAGAAGAAAATGGCAACCCACTCCAGTGTTCTTGCCTGGAGAATCCCAGGGATGGGGGAGCCTGGTGAGCTGCTGTCTATGGGGTCACACAGAGTCAGACAGGGCTGAAGCGACTTAGCAGCAGCAGCAGCAGTCTTTCCCCACCAGATTGTAAATCCCATGCAGGCAAGGGCGTATATGCTTCCACGACTGCAGCAGTGCCGGCATCTGGAATAATGCCTAACTGTAGCCAATGTTTCATTTTTTGAAATATTTATTGGCCGTACTTCAGGATGGGACATGCATTCCTGCAACTTTAAAGACAGAAAACCTGTTATTTTAGAATATCTACTCCTACTTAATCCTCTCAGAACAAGAGCTCATTAGTTTTTGACACTTTTTTTTACAGAATGCCGAGATGTAACCTCAAACTCATGGAAGTATTAGATTATCCCAACCACACTACTTTTTTTCTTTTAAACTTTTTATTTTGTTTTGGCTTATAACTGATTGATTCGGCTTCCCTGATGGCTCAGATGGTAAAGAATCCGCCTGCAATGTGGGAGACCTGGGTTCAATCCCTGGGTTGTGAAGATCCCCTGGAGGAGGGCATGGCAACCCACCTCAGTATTCTTGCCTGGAGAATCCCCACGGACAGAGGCGCCTGGCGGGCTACAGCCCATGGGGTTGCAATGTTGGACACGACTGAGAGACTAAGCACAGCACAGCACATAACCAATTAACAACCAATGTTGTGATAGTTTTAGGTGAACAGCAAAGGGATTCACCCATACATATCTATGTATCCATTCTCCCCCAAATCCCCTTCCCATTCAGGCTACCACTGAGCAGAGCTCCCTGACAGCCATTCTACTTTTCATCCTGAACATTCAGAATCTACACCCACACTGTATTCCTTCTATTGATATCCACAGGGTTCAGGGATATTGATAATGAAAAAAAATTAAGTCTGACACATACATTTAGTAATTTGGGGAGAAAAGGAAGAAATAATTTCTACCCCTGAGAACTTCTTCCAGTTTTTTTCCAGATTCGATTGTGCCTCAGAGCTGAGAAAACTAAGGAGTAGAGGAATATGGTTAAGTTCCATCCCTCAAAGAGATCAGTTCCAAATGCTGGGATTTCACCCTGCTTATGCTATTTGAGCCACATTAATAATTTTGTATATGTGGACTTAATGTGCTAGTTGGTGTGGCAGTAAGGGAAAGCATCAAGTTAGGCTTCATGCACCTGATTTTCCAGAATTTTGTTTCCCTGGAAAACCAGTGCTGCTCATCTCTGGTGTCAAGAATTTTTATCAGAAATCACAAACCAGAGAGCTGGCACTTGCAGATGCTGCTAAAGATCTAGGATAAGAGCACCAGTGGCTCCAAGAACAAGCAATGCCTCTCACCTTCAGCAGGTGAATTGCTGGTTCTCAGTCCTTGCTGCCCATAAGAAGCCCAAAAGGCAGTGCTTCTAAAAATTAGTTTACATATGAATTACACAGGAGTCCTCTTAAATGCCGATTTTGATTTAGCAGGTTTGCTGTGGTGCCTAAAATTCTGTATTTTATGAGCACAAATTTTACATTCAGTGATTCCCAATTCTGTTGGTCTGTGGACCACGCTGTATTTAAAGTACCCTCCCCCAGTAAATATAAATCAGAACCTCTGGGGAGAGGGATTTGCTATCTGAAACTCCTTGCTTGCATGCATGTTAAGTCGCTTCAGTCTGACTCTTTATGACTCTATGGATTGTAGCCTGCCAAGATCCTCTATCCTTGGGATTCTCTAAGGAAGAATTCTGGAGTGGGTTGCCATGCCCTTCTCCAGGGGATCTTCCCCACCCAAGGACCAAACCCGTGTCTCATATGTCTCCTACATGGGCAGGTGGGTTGTTTACCACTAATACCATCTGGGACGCCTAAAGTTCCTTAAATAATTTCAATAGGTAGTCAAGGGTCACGGACCATTGCATTAAATGCCTGACCTGTAGAGGTCTACTTTTGAAATAATACAATCTTATGAGTTATAATACACAGTAATATTTATATACTCTATCATTAATTTAAAAAACTAATGAAACTGGTGAACAGCAGTCAATTATTTCTAGAATGTGGTGAAATCAAGGGAAGTTGAGAGGTAAAGAGGATTATCACACTTGAAAAACTCTGCTGGAGAACATCACACAACTTGGGAAATCAAAACCCTCAGGTTGGAAGGACCCTAAGTGACTAGCTCATTCACCATCTGCGCAACTTACCCAGTGTGTAAGGGTGACTCCAGGATCCTGACCTGAGATCCTACTCCCCTTTATTCACTAAGGGGCACTATCTGCCCCTGCAGTCATCACCTGTGTCTGAAAACTCCCATCTCACATCTCCCATTCTGCACATCCTTGGGCCTAAGGGGCCCTGGATCCCAGAGGAGTCTGGATCCTGGAGGAACTCATTAAAGAGAAAATAATCACAGGACCTCTCTAGGACAAATGCTCTCAGGGTCCAGGAGTAGTGACTGATTACAATCACTGATCACATCTGACTATACTTTGGGGAAGGTGGGAATGAAGAAAAGCTTATATATGAAAGCTTGCTGCTGCTGCTGCTAAGTCGCTTCAGTAGTGTCCAACTCTGTGTGACCCCATAGACAGCAGCCCACTAGGCTCCTCTGTCCCTGGGATTCTCCAGGCAAGAATACTGGAGTGGGTTGCCATTTCCTTCTCCAATGCATGAAAGTGAAAAGTGAAAGTGAAGTTGCTCAGTCGTGCCCGACTCTTAGTGACCCCATGGACTGCAGCCTACCAGGCTCCTCTGTCCATGAGATTTTTCCAGGCAAGGGTACTGGAGTGGGGTGCTACTGCCTTCTCCAATATGAAAGCTTAATCCCTGCTTATTTAAAGAATGGATAGTAGTCCTGGGGAGCCTACATTTTCAGCAGGGAAAAAAGATGGAGATGCCATAAAAAGCAGCAACCAGAATGCAAATATCCCAAATGAGTCTAGGAAATCCCAGGGGCAGAGGAGCCTGGAGGGCTACGGTCCATGGAATTGCAGAGAGGCAGGCAGGACTTAGCAACTAAACCAACAGCAGTAGCAGCTAGGAGTTTAAGGTTTATCCTGTGGACAAAAAGCAGCCAGTAGAATACCACCATGAAACACATACTTTGCAGATTCCCAGGGTAGCAAAATAAAGATACATTAAAAATCTTAGTTCAAAATTAAGTCTATTTTTTTCCAGAAGCTTCCCAGTAGTCCCAACAACATTTATTGAATAGTCTCTCTTCTCTACTGATTTCAGGTCCTAAGTTTTCTATATACTTGGGTTTACTTTTATACTTCAAATTGTTATACTGTCCTGTCTATTCATGAGTCAGTACCATATTCCACATGAATAAATATGCCTTCATAATACGTATTTAGTTTTTTAATGTCTGCCGTTTCTGACACTCTTTCCTTCATGTGGTGGAGCCTGATTTCTGTCCTCCTAAAAGTGGTCCATACTTAATGGTCCATTCCAAGAAATAGAATGTAGTGAAAGTGATGCTTTGTGACTTCCAAGGCTAGGTCATATAAAGGATAACTCCACCTAGTTAACTTGCTATTGAATTACTCGCTCTAGGGGAAGCTAACTACCATGTCATGAGGACTCTCAAGCAGCCCTTTGGAAGGCCCCCACGGTAAGGTGCATCTTCCTTCCAACAGCAAAAACCCACTTGGCATACTCCTAAGAAAGCCAAGCCAGAGCTGCCCAACCAAGCTACTTCATAAATCTTGGCCTACTGAAACTGTGAGAGATAATAAATGCTTGTTGTTTAAAGCCACTAATTTGGCGGGCAATTGGTTATGCAACAATAGACAACTAATACATGTTTAAGGCTTTATAATATTTGATAAAACTATCTTCTACTATTCTTTTTCAGAGTATTCCTGTCTAATCTCATTTTCTTATACACATAACTTTTATTATTCATCTGGCTAATGTGTGTGTGTTTGGTTTGGTATACAGAAAGAAATTACATGTTACAAATTAATCTTAGAAAAATCAACATCTTTGTCTTTCTATCCAAGAAAACGATTTTATTTTTCCATTTGTCCAAGTCTTCGTGTCCTTCATTAGAAAGTATTCTCAAGTTTTGTTCATATTTTCCCACATTTATTACTTAGTATTGGTTAGTCTTAAATATTTTTAAAATGGTATCATTATCCAGTTTACACTCTAATAATGGTTCAGATCATATACATAACATCTACTAATGATTTCTGCATATTAAGTTTTCTATTCTGGTGCCTTACCTAATTATCTCATTTTATAGTAGTTCCTTAGTTGATTTTCTTAGGTTTTCCATATATACAACTGTATCATCTACCAATAGCAATATTTATTATTTCTCATTTCCCAATTATTTCTCTTTTATCTAACATATTCTATGGGTCCCAGAATATAAATCCCATAAATTCAGAGATTTTTGTTACTTTGTTTAATTCTCCAGGCAAGAACACTGGAGTGGGGTGCCATTTACTTTCCCAATGCATGAAAGTGAAAAGTCAAAGTGAAGTCACTCAGTCATGTTGACTCTTAGCGACCCCATGGACTGCAGCCTACTAGGCTCCTCCATCCATGGGATTTTTCAGGCAAGAGTACTGGAGTGGGGTGCCATTGCCTTCTCTATACCATAGTGACTGTCTCTAGAGAAGAATAAAAACAGATAGGGGTGTTCAAAGATTATCTATAAGGTAGATATGTGGATATTTATTATAATCCTGTCTCTTATACACATCTAACTGCTTTGTTACAAACAAGGACATGAAACAATGCTTGGCATAGAGTATATGCCCACTAAATATCTGAATTAAATGAATTAAAATTTTGAATTAAATTAATTGTCTACTCCAGTATAATGCTCAATAACAGTACTGACAATGGGCACCTGGTCTTGTTCTTAACTTTGGTGGAATGTCTGGTGGGAATGTCTGACTCAAATGTATTATCTTCTCATATTAAGTTAGTATCTACCTATTCCTATATTTTTCAGCATTTTTATTTGAAATGGTTTTTTAACTTTAGCAAATGCATCACTTTTATAAAAACAGTAAAATTATTTTTCAAAAATTCTTCCCACATTTAAAAGGATTTAAATATTTTAATTCAACAAGTGAAACACAAAAAAACAGTAGCCAAAAAACCATGGCGATGATAATTTAAATAACAGAAAAATGCTTACTTTATACTATTTGAACTTCCTTCATCACTACTTAAACTTCATTCACTACACTAGTATAATATCTCATTTCAGCATCTACAATTTTAACAAATGCTTGGAAAGTTTTTTGTTCAGAAGCAGATGCTGGTCTGACAGAAACACATTTAAAAATATTCTTTTTCTGGTCGTAGTTTCCAACACATCTATGAACTCGGCCTCTAATCAGTCTGGGAAGTTCACGATCCTGTTTTTCAAAAAATAAATATTGATAAAGTTAATTATTACTTTGTTTGAATTTAAATTTTTTTAAACTAATAATATGATCAACTAAATACGAATCACTTCTCCTTTGTTACCAAGCCTCTTCCCTACATCCCAGCCCACTGTTTCTGCCTTCCCCCAGGTTCAGAACGACTACCCTTAACTTAGCCTGTCACTTACTAACCGTACACCCTGGTAATTGTAAACTGTTTGCAATTTCCTGAACAATCTAGGCTCTAACGGTGCTTCATGTCTTTATAGGAACTGCTCCCTCAGTTTAGAATGCATTCCTCTCACCTCTTCCCCTACTTTCCAACACTTTGGCTTAATTTATTAGACGTTATACATCTAAGGTCAGATAGGTTACTACATTCTTCAAAAAGCTTTCCTTTATCTCACCTATCCTCCTTATCTACTTCTATAGAATCATGTACACATCTCTGTCATGCCACTTATTATGTAAGTATAATATTTATGTATCTGTCTCTACCTGAGATTATAAACTCTTTGAGAGAAAGGGCCATTTACCACTTATATTTCACTTTGCACCCCTGCATCTAGCATAGCCCCTATAACATAGTAAACTCTCCACATCAGTTGAGCAAATAAGCAATTTTAACATCAGAATTGAACCAAACAAAATGTCAAAGCACTACTAGTTAACAGAATTTCTACTACAGTGAAACTATAGCCTGCATTTGTAAGTTTTGTTGGCATAGGCTTTGCAAAGAATACTTAAATACTCACTATTTCATAAAATACACATGGCAAAGTATGTTTCCCATCTCTCATAAGAAAAGTCTTTGAACAGTATGGGCCAGGTCTAACAGCTGAATCGAGAACAGCTAAGCAACATTGAAACAGAGGGGGGAAAAAATCAGTGCTGGTAAAACACAAATAAAGTTTAACAAAGAGAAGTTGATATTTAACTATTCCCATACCAATCTCTCATAGTTTTATTTATACAATAGTAAAACATTTTAAAAGGGTAAGATATTCTGAAACTGTTTTATTCTAAGGAAAACAAAATTTCTGGCCCTCTCCAACTCGGGAACTGATTATATAACAAAAATATAACTGACAATAATTGGCCATCTGAAACTTTCTCCTTTGTTGTTTTTATATTTCTGTTTTTTTGGCCATGCCGTGTAGCATGCGGGATCCTAGTTTCTTGACCAGGGATCAAACCTGTGCCCATACAGCGGAAGAATGGTGTCTTAACAACTGGACCACCAGGAAATCCCTGAAGTTTTGTGAATGTGTTTGATGCAGTCATTAAATCCTCAGACTAATCTACTACATACTATACACAGAAGTGTGTGTGTTAGTTGCTCTGTCATGTCTAACTCTTTGCAACCCCACAGACTGTAGCCCACCAGGCTCCCCTGTCCATGAAAATTCTCCAGGCAAGAATACTGGAGGGGATTGCCATTTTCTTCTCCAGGGGAAATTTCCAACCCAGGGATTGAACCCAGGTCTCCTGCACTACAGGCAGATTCTTTACTGTCTGAGTCACCAGGGAAGTCCGCATATTAAATACATACATATAATACATAACCATCATGATTTAATGAAGAAAAAACACTGAATTAGAATCAGAAGTCATGCAATTGAGTCTCAGTTCTGCACTGACTAAACTGAAAAAATTTAAACCTCTTTCAAATGTTTCATCTATAAAATTCAAATGACAATTCAAGCTTAATCTTAAGAGTGAGTGAGTCAAGTCGCTCAGTCATGTCCGACTCTTTGAGACCCCATGGACTGTAGCCCACCAGGCTCCTCCATCCATGGGATTCTCCAGGCAAGAGTACTGGAATGGGTTACCATTTCCTAGTCACTATCAAGTGAAACCACTGTTCATTCCTTTAATAGCCATCTACTGGGTACTGATAGTGAACACTTGTTGTTTTGAGGTCAATCTCCACTTGCCCTAATAACACCCAGATTTTCCTTTAGGAAATTTCCCCTATGCCATGCTTAGCTATACGATTTGGATTGGATGTGTCCCCACCCCCAGACCCGGGAGTGACCTGAGACTAACGTAAGGCAGTCAGTGTATCCCCTTCCCCAGCTACAGAGTTCAGAGTGACAGTGAGAGCCTTGCTGCCCAGTCAGAAACGCTGATATGCAAAGGGTCATTTGCTAGTTTCTGGAGAAGAGCAACCAGAAGAAACTATCAAAGAATGTGATGATGTGGTATAAAGAAGAATGTATGGTATACAGAACTTTGATAATCCTCTTAATATCATAAGGGAAGAGTCAGAAGCTGCTGGAAAGACTATAATTGGAGCCTCCGAATGAAGCTAACACTGTGACAGGACAGCAAGATGGTTAAATCTCAAAAATATAATGCCAGATACAAATGTAAACTCTACAGTTTAAAACACACAAAAACAGTAAATAAATACATATAAATTTATGAAATCAGATATACAGAGCAAAATTATAAAAGTATGGAAAGGAAAGATACCATAGTGACTGTCTCTAGAGAAGAATAAAAAACAGATAGGGGTGTTCAAAGACGTCTGTAAGGTAGGTATGTGCTGCTAAGTCACTTCAGTCATGTCCGACTCTGTGCTATCCCAGAGACTGTAGTCCACCAGGCTCCCCCATCCCTGGGATTCTCCAGGCAAGAACAATGGGTGGGTTGCCATTTCCTTCTCCAATGCATGAAAGTGAAAAGTCAAAGTGAAGTCACTCAGTCATGTTGACTCTTAGCGACCCCATGGACTGCAGCCTACTAGGCTCCTCCATCCATGGGATTTTTCAGGCAAGAGTACTGGAGTGGGGTGCCATTGCCTTCTCTATACCATAGTGACTGTCTCTAGACAAGAATAAAAACAGATAGGGGTGTTCAAAGATATCTATAAGGTAGATATGTGGATATTTATTATAGTCTCTGTACTTTTCTGTATGCTTATATTTCATAATTTAAATTAAATATTTTATTTAAACTACAGAAAGAAATGTTTTGAATCTCTACTTGTTGTTTATCTCTTTATTCTAAGTAAAATTAAATTCCAGAAACATTCTATAAAACTCTCCTCCCTTTTGAATATTAATTCAGAAAACTGTAGGGATAAGTTAATTGTTGGTTGTTTACTCATATCAATCAAGGATTCTTCGCAAATGTTCTTTTAGGATATGTAATTTATAATTTAACTTACACAGAAATTGCTACTGGATTTAGGGTAATATAGTAGAAAGAATACTTTGAGAATAAGGAGACTTGGTACCTAGATCTATTTTTGCTGCTAACTTTGTGATTTTTACTCGTCTATTTTAATTATTTGCCTCACTTCCTCACCTACTTCAAGGGTTGATCTAGATTACTTGTAAGAATCTTTCCAGTTTTAACATTACAAATTAGAATACTAGCATGAATAACCAAGTTCATCTTAAGTCACACAAATCAATGAAGACCCCAGAACTGAAGTAAATCGTAAAAAACCATAATCTCCTTTTGTAAAGTTTTATTTTTCTTTAAGAACTCCTAGGTATTCCTAGTAATCGTTCAAAATGATTGTCCAAATAATATAACTGAAGTATTTTTGAAATAGTATACCTACCTAATATTTCAAAAAGAAGTACAGTTTTCTGTGCATGTTCACGCCAGTACTTCATGCTTTCAATAACTGCAGATATAATTCTTAAAGAACTATCTTTTTCCCTAAGCTTTAACTGATATGAGGCTTCCTTCTGAAAAAATAAAAACACAGCAGCAGAAAAACCTGTCATTTTTTTCATCATATTCATTCACTTTCTATGTAAAGATTCTAGGTCCATATAATAGGCAAAAGTGCAAAATATGTTAAAATACTATGTAAAATATGTAAAAAAGAACTATTGCAAATTTTAGTACAGCTAGTCCCCTAAATTAAAAGCATCATTAGTACTTTATAAAGGAGAAGAAACTAGAATACATTTGGAGATAATTAAGATTTTTTCTTTTTATCTCTTATTTTACATGAGCATTCATTTGTTGATTCTTTAAATATTTTTAAAGCATCGTGTGCCAATTCTGTGACAAACACAGGTAAGTCAAATACAATTTTTCTCCCTAATGTGCTCATACTCTGAGGGAATCCAGACACATTTATTCATTCATTCCAAAAGCAATTATTGGCACCTACAGTGTGCCAGACATAGCTAATGAGGAAACAATACTAAAGGTAGACAACCTATCTACCTTCACAGATTTTACAGTCTAATAGGGGATTTAGAAGATTAATAAATATATAATAGAACGTCAGAAATTGAAATATTTTGTGCATTTAAAAAAAAACAGGATAAAAGGATAATAAGAGACAAGGATTATTATTTTAAATAGGCTGTTGACTGAGGAATAAGAGAATAATGAGTGTAAAGGTCTTAAGATAGGAATGTTTTGGCATTTTAAAAAATCAGCTAAGAGGAGGATGGCCAAGATGGTGGAGTAGGAAGACCCTGAGCTCACATCCTCTCATGGGCACACCAAAATTACATTTATTTATAGAGCAGCCATTCACAACCTTTAAGAAAATATACTGGATAAAAACATTCATCTGCTCCAATAAAACTGGCTATTTGTGCTAATCCAGTAATATATGTCATGGGAGTGATTTCAAATGCTCTTATCTCTGTAACTTTCTAAATACTTATGTCACATTTTTTAATTGAAATACAAAAATGCAAATAATATTGAAAAGTTTACCTTGAGGGTGTTTACTTCTTGAAAACCATCCAACATTTTTTTCTTAAACTGATTTTGTTGAAAATTGGGCTTAAATGCCTGCAATGTGCTGTTTTTGTCTAGACTTCTCATTGTGGAGCCAGGTATTTCTGATGACTTTGTTTGTCTGAGTGCTTTACTTTCTCTTTGGTGAGGTAAGTTAGTAGATTCAGATACTCTCAATTGTTTCTGCTGTTGAGCTCCCAAATTAATTGGACCCGAATTTATTCCATTATTAGTCATTAGATCTCTTCTTCTGCACTGGGGCTTGAAATCATTTTTATCCCAAGTTTTTAAACTGGTATTTTTGTTGCTATCTCTGTAGCTGTAAGAGCATTTTTAAAAATTGGTATCAGTTTTGTTTCTATATACTTTTTCTTAATTAAAAGAAAATTATTTAATTTGCATTTATATGGTAATTTGTACTACTTTGCAACTACTGACCAGCTAGATATTCTAAACACATCATCACAACAACCCTAAAATATATTAAGCCTCTCTTTTCAGGTGAGGAAACAGTCTTAAGGAGGAAGTAACTTGCCAAAGTCACATAGCAAGTTATCGACAATCCAAAACCCAGAGAACCCAATTCAAAGTCAAGTGCCAAAGAATTTATTTTTAAACTATACAAGAATATATGAGTAGAAAGATTTTTTTCAGCGAAGTAAGATTTTGAGTATGTTTGCTTCCTTTTTTGGACATTTATTTTTAAATTTTCTACAAAATAAGTTTTTCAAAAGTTAAACTATGGCTTGTCAGTGATTTTAAATCACAAAGAAAATAGATATAGGCAGGGTGGATAGCTGTCTGATTTAGAAATTTTGTACTTTTACTGAGTAGCTTAAAAGTCTTACTTATGAATTTGTTTCAGCATTTTACTAGCTACATTAACTAGTTGTACTAGTTGTACCAGCCAATCAGAACGTGATATTAATGAGGCTAAAATTAAAAGTATAATTTCAGAGCAGGCTAGGTAAAAATTCCACAGGAAAAAACTAACCTAAGTCACAAATATTTATTTCTGAATAATTTTCCTAAAAATACCACAAGTACCACAAGAGGGCAAACAATGCAACCCAACCTTATTAAGGAAAATAATCCAAAACGATTTCAGTAGTTACCACTTAACCAAGAATACTAAAGTCTAACCTAAAAAACAATCCATGTCCTTTTTCTATCTATTCATTTTTTTCACATTATTTAGACATTAAATTTGGATACCTCTGACAAGTGCCCCCACCATCTTAACAGATGCTTATGCATTTCTTGCTCCATCTTTCTTTCTTAATTCTATCCTATTTACCTTGGAGCTGACTATCTTACTAGGGTAAGACTGAGCATTCTATTTGGTTCTCAATTTCTAAATATATCCAATATTTAGATACAGTTATTCTTGACTCTTTACCTATTGTCAATTAGGCATTAATGACAAAATCATGAATTCATGGTGATAAATATTTACAGAAATTGCATTATAACATGAAGTATTCTTTGGAAATATAATCAATGTCAAATCTGCCTATTTTTAAAGTTTTATATGGCATGTTCTCTTCTTTCATAAAACATAGCTAGTATCAATATAGTTAGTTATTAAGTATAGAAATTTCCTAAATGTCAATTCTGTTTAAGAAAGGAAGAAAAGATAGAGGAGGAGAAGGGAGTAAAGGAGGAGATGGGAAGGAGAAGAAGAAATAGAATAAGAAAAATCTTAAGTAGACTCACCTCCAATCACTCTTGCTGCTCTCAGCATTTGATTGAATAGGTTTAAATACAGAATGTTGACTTCTCAGGGGATTAGAAACTGAATGCGGTATTTGCCTTTCAAGGAAATATGTCTTATTAACTATTAATAATTTGTTCCCCAATTGAGAAATATAAAATATACACAGAAGACCGACATCAATCAGTAACAGATACATGCATTTATTGGTACACATTTTTTTTCACATACCCCGTGTTCACTGTTTTTGTTAAAGGAGGCAACTCCGGATTCACAGCTTCCCAGGCCCAATCTCAAAAAATATAAGTAACACAGGTAAGGTAAGTTAGGTACATTTGGGGGAAATAATTCTTTCATATTTAATTAATATGTGGGGGAGGCAACCAAAAGCCTGAAGGAGAAAAAACCTGAATATGTGGACATGTTCTTTCAAAGTACTTTGTTGTAGAATTAGTCACAGTCTGTCTTACTAATTTTTTTAGATATCTCCCTTTCCCACTGTATTCCAAGCAAGGTATTTAATCTGTATATCTTCCACAGTCAATCCTAGTAAAGTATCTTACACTTTGTGACATAAATTTCAGTGTAATCAATGTTTCTTAATCCCAACCCAACAGCAAGAAATACATCAAAAGCCAGAAAATATACACACATAGCATGCATGTGTGTGTTTATGTGAGTGCCTGTGTGTGTTTGAGAGAGAATACAGCAATTTTACCATCTATTCTTTTTCTTACTTACTATGTATATACATTCTGACATTTTCCATTTTACTCTATTCATTTCTATTTATTTTTTTAAAAGATTGGTTATTTTCTAAACTACTAATGGATCAAGGAGAAAAAAAAAAGAAAAATACTGATCTAGTCCTCTCTCTTACCCATGATAAGATATTTTGTTGTATCTCTGATGGATAGTAATCCTGGTCAGAGCTTGAAAAGTTCAGTACTTAAGGATTATGTACATTTGCTTATGGAGCAACTCAAATGGTTATTTTTCAAGATCATCTGTCATTCATTCTACTTATAAAATATTTTAAATAGAAGATAATTTTTTTAAATAGCAGAAGATTACCAGATAAATGCTCACTTTCACATATCCACAGTTTTTTAACCTTTTATCTATAAAAATAAGAATAATATGAAATTCATACTTTCAATTCCTCAAATGTGGAAGAAAACAAAATAACTATAGATTTAAAATTAGATTAAGGTCTGTTGTTACACACTGGATGAAATTAATAAATACTGATATATATATATATATTAAAGGATTTTTAAATTCTAGTTGCAGAAAATCCTATTAAAGCATTTTAAGTGTGCTGCCACAAAATGTAAATGTATATAACCTGCAGTACCAAGTATATTTCAGAATATCTGACTGTCCATGCCTTCTTCCAAACAGAAGTAAAAAGTAAGTAAACCTTAAGATCTCCCAGGACAAACCACCACAGCTAACTATTTCAGAGATGAGAGGCCTAACCATAAGGTTCAAGAATGAAACTGGAACACTCTCTAACACCATACACAAAAAGAAACTCAAAATGGATTAAAGATCTAAATGTAAGACCAGAAACTATAAAACTTCTAGAGGAAAACATAGGCAAAACACTCTCTGACTTAAATCACAGCAGGATCCTCTATGACCCACCTCCCAGAGTAATGGAAATAAAAGCAAAAATAAACAAATGGGATCTAATTAAACTTAAAAGCTTTTGTACAATGAAGGAACTATAAGCAAGGTGAAAAGACAGCCTTCAGAATGGAAGAAAAAAATAGGAAAAGAAGCAGCTGACAAAGAATTAATCTCAAAAATACGCAAGCGGCTCCTGCAGCTCAATTCCAGAAAAATAAACGATCCAATCAAAAAATGAGCCAAAGAACTAAACAGACATTTCTCCAAAGAAGACATACAAATGGCTAACAAACACATGAAAAAATGTTCAACATCACTCATTATCAGAGAAATGCAAACCATAACCACAATGAGGTACCATCTCATACTGCTCAGAATGGCTGCTATTAAAAAGTCTACAAACAATAAATGCTGGAGAGGGTGTGGAGAAAAAGGAACCCTCTTACACTGTTGGTAGGAATGCAAATTAGTACAGCCACTATGGAGAACAGTGTGGAGATTCCTTAAAAAAGTGAAATAGAACTGCCATATGACCCAGCAATCCCACTGCTGGGCATACACACCAAGGAAACCAGAATTGAAAGAGACACGTGTAGCCCAATGTTCATTGCAGCACTGTTTACGACAGCCAGGACATGGAAGCAACCTAGATGTCCATCAGCGGATGAATAGATAAGAAAGCTGTGGTACATATACACAATGGAATATTACTTGGCTATCAAAAAGAATGCATTTGAATCAGTTCTAATAAGGTGGATGAAACTGGAGCCTATTATACAGACTGAAGTAAAAAAGAAAAACACCAGTATATTAACACATATATATGGAATCTAGAAAGATGGTAACAATGAACCTATATGCGAGACAGCTAAAGAGATACAGATATAAAGAACAGACTTTTGGATTATGGGTGTGAGATGATTTGAGAGAATAGCATTGAAACATGTATATTACCATATGTGAAATAGATCACCAGTCCAGGTTTGATGCATGACACAGGGTGCTTAGGGCTGGTGCACTGGAATGACCCTGAGGGATGGGATGGGGAGAGAGGTGGGAGGGGGGGTCAGGATGGGGAACACATGTACACCCGTGGCTGATTCATGTCAACATATGGCAAAAACCACTACAATATTGTAAACTAATTAGCCTCCAATTAAAATCAATTAATTTTTAAAAAATTATTTCAGTGACCTCATTTAAAACCATGAGTTGAAGCAAGGCTCGCTGTCTCTAGAATTTGAATCAAGAGAAACAGGGCAGCCAACCATGGGCTCCAAGAACTAGAACTAAAAGACTATGTTAACACCCAGCAAAGGCAACTTAGTTCACATACCAGTGGTCGCTAAAGGAAAGCCAGCTGGATGAAACAGTGAAAAGTCAACAAATGAAATAAAGCAAAAATTATGTAAGAAGAGAAAAAAAGACTAGGGTCAACCACAAGAAATTCCTTGGCTTCTACCTTCTTAAGTTCTATTTTCTTCCATTTTTCCTGTGTTCCCACTCATATTCTTATTCCTGAAGCAACTTGAGTTTCTCCATTCTTTTTAAAAGACTATGTTAACACCCAGCAAAGGCAACTTAGTTCACATACCAGTGGTCGCTAAAGGAAAGCCAGCTGGATGAAACAGTGAAAAGTCAACAAATGAAATAAAGCAAAAATTATGTAAGAAGAGAAAAAAAGACTAGGGTCAACCACAAGAAATTCCTTGGCTTCTACCTTCTTAAGTTCTATTTTCTTCCATTTTTCCTGTGTTCCCACTCATATTCTTATTCCTGAAGCAACTTGAGTTTCTCCATTCTTTACCACCAAATGTTTAAGTCATAATATCTGTATGTGTTTTGTAATAGAAAAAAAAAAAAACTCTTTCCAATATAGGTTACTACTTCACTAGAACAAAGGCTCCAGATTTAAGATACCCCATTTAAATGCTAAGTCACCCTTGTAAACAAGGAAACTCTAACTGTTGTACTGGAATGCTCAAAAAGAGCCAAGTAATCCCTATAACTGGATAGTGGGAAGAAGAAAAAAATACATTTTCCTTCTGTTTCCATTATAATACAGTACAAATTGTCATTTTCTATAATCCTCTTTCTTATTTACTGAGAATTTTCACTTTATTTTCTTACCTGGTGGTAGAGGAGGGAAATCATAACTGTCAGAAGCATTACTGATACCTGGATCATTTTTATGTGGATTGGATGTTAATGGCTGTCTATTCCTCTTTTTCTGATTGAACAATGGTACAGGCAAACAGCCTAAATTGAAAGTACCAAAAAATTAGTACACAATAGGCAAACAATCAGATATAGTTATAGAATATTAGTATATAATAATATACTATTTGAATTTGTCTATTTCTATATGTTACTTTTATATTATAGATATATTTATACAGATTTTGATTTATTTTTATATTCTTTTAAAGATCCAAAATAGCCTTATCTCTCTAAAAAATCCTTTCTTGTTCTATGTTACCATCACCTTAATTCCTCTTATTTGGCAGTAATTTGCATCTCCTTCCTCATCCCCCAACCCTTTCCAAACCCACTTTTTGCTTTGTTTACTGCTCTCCTGTGATTACTTATCACCTAACTGGAAGGAACCCTTTCAGTACAATACAGGTAAAGGAGAACCAGAATTTGACCTATGCTTTCCAAAATCCTAATCACTGACTCCAGTAGCAGACCCTTTAAGGCCATGGTTCTTTCACTTTAGTTTGACTAAGATTTATCTGTAATTATGCTTAGCATGCCAGTTCCTAGACCCCACTCTCATAAATTTTATTTCAGTAGATTTGCTTTGGAAGTCAAAACTCTGCAATTTCACCAAGAACTCCAGGGGTCTGTAATATATATTTTCTATGGATCATTCTTGAGAATGACTTAGAGTGATGGTAATATATCCAGTCTCTCTGGCACATAAATATTTCAAATAAGCATAAAACAAATCAATTACACAGGGTTTTAAAGAGCAAATCCAAGAAAAAATCCAGAGCAAATCCAGAAAAGAGAAAAATCCAAGAGCAAATCCAGAAAAGTCTGATTTTACTTACACCTAAGCCAATAAGTGTTTTGTCTTAAGTTATTTCCTTCCACCTAAAAAGAGGCTGGACTATATATATGTTAATTATTTTTAAAAATTCCTTCCAAGTGTTGTATCTATATGCTATACAAACTATATATATATACAAAAAGTTGTATCTGTATAGGCTATATATATATATCATATGTATATATGCTACATACAAACTACAGAAATTTTAAAAATAAAAGTCAGTCAATACCTGCTGTACTTCGAGTTGAATTTTCGTTTAGGTTTCTCTTCATTTCTTTCAATATCAAAGTCTCTAATTCTCCAGTGCTCCAACCTTACAATGTGAAGTTGTCTGACTAAACCTTCAAAGAAAGAAATTTATACCTCATATTGTATCAGCAACAAAATCAAGTGTTCAGCCTAGTCATTACTGAAATTATGGTTTAAAGCTATGACTTCAAACTCAATAAACACTCTACAGAGTCTTTCCCTTCCCAGATAAGAATTTACAACATGACACATTTTTTTAAATTAGTTTGAAGTTAAAAACTAGGGTGGCTAGAATCTTGTTTCCTAAACATATGTCAATTTTCACAGAGTCTATGTAATTTACTTCAGAATCAAGGACCCAAAGTGAGAATAATTCTGAACAAGATGCACATAGAGGAAAATGGACCACAATATTGGCAAACATGCTTACAAGGCCAGGGAGGAAACATACACAATTGAACTAGCCATGTGAGAATGTGTTGTCTCCCTTTAAAACACCATGCAAATCATGTGCTTTAGTCATTAGTTTGAGATCTCTGGATTACACAATACCAAAGACTAAGGCCTCACTTAATATCCAGAATAATTGTAATGATAGGTTTCAACTCTGTTTCTGTAATTCCAAGTGAAACAAGATCTGTTGTTTTTCCCCTTTACCACAGGATTTCTTTTGTAATTTTTTCCATGTCCAGCCTCTTATATTTCAATCTCACTTTAATACATACTTGCCTATTTTGTGAAAAATTAAGATTTAAACCTAAGCAAGATCACTACCGCTCCCAAGGACCACCCATAAGACAAACAGACACGAACACTATGAGTAATAATGCAAACCACACTGGGGTAAATAGCATCAATTATCATTTTTTAGAAATAAAACTTGGGAAACATGAAGTTAGGGACTGCCTCAGCTTTGTTTCCACAGCTTGGCCTTGAACCAGGATATAGCAAGCCCTTTAGAGACTATTCCTGACGCCATTCTAGGAAACAAAATAAAAGTTAAGCGACCTTTTCTTAGCCCAGAAATACCAACGCACCACACCTGAAACTAAAATGGGACAGCAAGGGCTTTTACGATTTCTGAGACTTAGGCAAACAAAAGCGCCACATCCTCCCGGAGACCACCGGCCCCAAGGGCAGAAGACCCTGAGGGATTCCCTACCCCAGCTTACAACAGGACCCTAATTATATTATGGCAGGTGGTGACACAGATGGGCAGAAAGTCTGTTCAATGCGCAAACACACATGCACACACCCGCCCCAAAAACCTCTGCCTCGGATTGAGGCCATCGGGCCTACTCGGGCGCCTCATGGAGACGAACACAAAGCTCCAGGCAGGGCTCATGTTCTCTTCCAACAATCTCTCCTGACTCGGGAGGGGCGCAGTTTGGTAACTAGGGCTTTCTCTGCTTGGCCCTCCGGCCAACACGACGCGTAACTTTAACCTTCACGTTCCTGGCCTCCGTCAACCGTCGCCCAGCCTCCAGTCAACAACCACCAACCTCCCTTCCGCCTCCAAAACGCCTCGGAAGTCGCTCTGTGCGCATGCGCACCTCGCCGCACCCCCTTCGGCGCAGGCGCAGAGGCTATCTGGGTGCACGTTAACGTGGCGTCATCACGTCGGTGGACAAGGAGGGAAAAACACTAGCAGGAAACAAACGCGCCCGTGTTTGCATTCTAACACTGTGGGGTACATGGCGTAGGGAAGGCTCTGCCTCTTTAGATTTTCGCCCATAGAGGGACAAGCCTTTTCTTTCTGTGGTGCTCAGCCAGTCTTCACCCCAGCTTCGTCTAGAAGTTGGGCCCAGGGCTGGTCACCCAACCCCGTTCCCACACCCCGAGGTCATTTTTTAAGTTCTAGACATCAGTTCGTGGCGTCATCACGTCGGTGGACAAGGAGGGAAAAACACTAGCAGGAAACAAACGCGCCCGTGTTTGCATTCTAACACTGTGGGGTACATGGCGTAGGGAAGGCTCTGCCTCTTTAGATTTTCGCCCATAGAGGGACAAGCCTTTTCTTTCTGTGGTGCTCAGCCAGTCTTCACCCCAGCTTCGTCTAGAAGTTGGGCCCAGGGCTGGTCACCCAACCCCGTTCCCACACCCCGAGGTCATTTTTTAAGTTCTAGACATCAGTTTGTGAGATGCTAGTGGCTCCCTGGAGTGTGCCGAGAATAGAGTAACTCAAGGACCATAGACCTCAAAGCCAGGTCAGAGGGGTCTTGCTTGGTCTGGCAGAGTTTCAGAGTAAGGTCAAGCAGATGGGACATTGGAGTCGCCAGGAGGCTGTGAGAGCTGAGGCCTGGGTTAGAAGACAGCCCGGCTCAGGAAGGCAGGGCCAGTGCTGCACAAGCTTGGGAAGGGAAACAGCACGTGCCTTAGAGATCCGGGACCCCAGAGAACAAAAGGGAAGGTGACCCAGAACAAAGGGAAGGTGACCCAGACTCTGGCCCTCAGCTATTGCACTGGCCTTCTCTGGTCCTTTTATCTTGGACAAGTTACCCACTCTAAACCTACATTTCCTGCCTCAGTAAAATAGTAATAATAATACTTACTTAATTGCCCTGAATATATTAAAAGAGAAAATCAATGAACAGTTCTGGCACACAGTAAATGATCAGTAAATGTTAGGCCTTTTAAATAACAGTGGCTGCCATTTATTGAGTAGTTACTGGAGGCCAGGAATAATAATTCTGCTTCTGTCTGGGTTCAAAGACCATGTTTTGCTGTTACCCTGTCTTCTGACCATTTGGAGACTAAGGGAGAAGAAGGGAAGCAGTGCAGAGGGGCCCAGAGATGAAGGGAAGGTTGTTAGTAAAGTCCAAAGGGTATAAGTGAAAGTCTCTCAGTCGTGTCCAACTCTTTGAGACCCGGTGGACTGTATATACAGTCCATGGAATTCTCTACGCCAGAATACTGGAGTGGGTAGCCATTCCCTTCTCCAGGGGATCTTCCCACGCCAGGGATCGACACAGGGCCTCCCACGTTGCAGGTGGATTCTTTTCCAACTGAGCTATCAGGGAAGCCTTCCAGACTGAGTGACTTTCACTTCACAAGAGTATGAGACCATGAGATATATTAGTAGTTTCTTTTAAGATTAAGTCAAAGAGAATATTAGGAGATAGGATAAGAGGTAGATTGAAACCAGATGATAAATAGTCAACCTTATTGTGAGATAGTGACAGCTAAAAAGAGTCTCAGTTTGTATACTATCAGTTCTCTGAATTTCTTGAAAAGAACTAGACTAATAAAAATTTGGAGTTTTTGTAGGGTTCAGATATTTAGAGTGCTTTGGGAAACAGGGAGTTAAAAATCTTTCGGAAGTTAACTTGGTATAAGAATACGAAAAGCCTCTGTTGCTCTAGTTCTAGGGAAATGCTCTCCTTTTTTTTCTAATAAAGCTTTCCACAGAAGACAAACTCTGTACACAATAAACAAGGTAAGTATAGGACAGAATTATTACAATTCGTTAACTCTGAAAAAAAGTTATTCATTTTGACATGTAAAGGAAACTTTATGAATGTTAGATGTGCTTCAGAGTGCTGATCTGTTAAAATTCCATAAAACAAGCCTCAAAATGCAAGTCATTTGTGCCAGCTACAAGTACATAGCTGAAGCAGCATTTCCAGAGAGACTAGGGCAAAGGACAGAACTAAGCAGAAATTGGCAGAAGAGAAACAAAACATAATCGAGTGTTAATAATTTACCATAGTTACTGCTCTTGAAACCAAAGTAACTAAATAATACAATCGTCATCTGTTTACATTTATGCTTGCTTTCTGCATCTCTGCACTGAAGTGTTCAGTGTACATGGATGTGGACAGAAAATCAAAAGCTACAGGGTTTTTTTTCTCTGAAATTAGAACAGTAATTTCAGTGTGTGCATTTTAATTTTATTGTTATGCTTTCTCTGTCTCTGCATTATAATCTCTTAAAGGAAGAAAACAGGTATTTGTTTATTAACTATTTTGAAGCATCACATTTTATATTTCCATCATGTGTTTTGTTCGTAAGCTTGTTTGTTTCCTGAGCACACTGTTGTGACTGTTGATGTGAATTTGGAAAGAGCAAAATTACAATTTTGGGGAAAGCCAAAAATAACAGGGAACACCCTATTGTTCTGTGACAAACACTCGACCTGGATTCAGAAAACTTGGATCCCAGGCCTGGTTTTCTCCTAGAAACTCGGCAACTTAACCAAATTAGTCTTTTTTTCTCTTAACCACTGCACTGAGGATGTTAGTTGCTAACCCTTCCTATCACCTAAAGTGGATATGTGAATAAACTGAGAAAACAGATGGCAAAATACTTTTTAAATTAAACTACTCTTTAGTTGTGAGGAATCACTCTTGTTGTACTCCTTCTGAACGATCTCCCATCACTAGTACATAATGTTTTCAGTACTTGAACATATTTGACTTTTTGGGTGATTGAGCATGAAATCAAATCGGATATGGCTCAGACTCATTTCTCCAGAAGAATGTAATCATCTTAGTAAAATATTCTGCATAGTTTCCCCTAATAAGACCCCTTCTTGAGTAACACATTCCAGTGGAGAGTCTCTGCTGCCAGTAAATTAGGCTGTGTCGGTATAAACTCGTAGAATCTGGTTAAAATATAGAGCATGTCTCAAGACATTTTCAGGCATTACAATGTCTTGAAAATTACTAATAGTTGTTTGTCTTTTAGTATTCAGACAAAAAGTGAGGAAGATCCCTAAGAAAGTCGACACCAAATTACTAATAACTTCATGAGAAAAAAATTAAAGAGTGTTTCCAAAAAAAGTCTTGTTTCAAAGTAACTTTTTAAGACCCAGTGATCTTTGATTTGGTTCTTGTGTCTCTTACCATGAGAAAGCTTTCTAAAAGAAAGGATTTTAAAAAAAACCCAGTGTGATTTATAATCTCCAAAAAATTACATGAGTCAGCTTAATAATATGGTAGTTCAGTTCAGTTCAGTTCAGTCGCTCAGTCGTGTCCGACTCTTTGCAACCCCATGAACTGCAGCATGCCAGGCCTCCCTGTCCATCACCAACTCCCCAAATCCACCCAAACCCACGTCCATCAAGTCAGTGATGCCATCCAACCATCTCATCCTCTGTCGTCCCCTTCTCCTCCTGCCTTCGATCTTTCCCAGCATCAAGGTCTTTTCAAATGAGTCAGCTCTTCACATCAGATGGCCAAAGTATTGGAGTTTCAGCTTCAACATTAGTCCTACCAGTGAACACCCGGGGCTGATCTTTTTAGGATGGACTGGTGGGATCTCTGTGCAGTCCAAGGGACTCTCAAGAGTCTTCTCCAACACCACAGTTCAAAAGCATCAATTCTTCCACATTCAGCTTTCTTTATAGTCCAACTCTCACATCCATACATTACCACAGGAAAAACCATGGCCTTGTCTAGACAGACCTTTGTTGACAAAGTAATGTCTCTGCTTTTTAATATGCTGTCTAGGTTGGTCATAACTTTCCTTCTAAAGAGTAAGTGTCTTTTAGTTTCATGGCTGCAATCACCATCTGCAGTGATTTTGGAGCCCAGAAAAATAAAATCAGCCACTGTTTCCACTGTTTCCCCATCTATTTTCCATGAAGTGATGGGACTGGATGCCATGATCTTAGTTTTCTGGACATTGAGCTTTAAGCCAACTTTTTCACTCTCCTCTTTCACTTTCATCAGGAGGCTCTTTAGTTCCTCTTCACTTTCTGCCATAAGGGTGGTGTCATCTGCATATCTGAGGTGATTGATATTTCTCTCAGCAATCTTGATTCCAGCTTGTGCTTCCTCCAGCCCAGTGTTTCTCATGATGTACTATGCATATAAGTTAAAAAAACAGGATGACAATATACATTCTTGATGTACTCCTTTTCCTATTTGGAACTAGTCTGCTGTTCTATGTCCAGTTCTAACTGTTGCTTCCTGACCTGCATACAGATTTCTCAAGAGGCAGCTCAGGTGGTCTGGTATCCCCATCTCTTTCAGAATTTTCCACAGTTTATTGTGATCCACACAGTCAAAGGCTTTGGCATAGTCAATAAAATATGGTAGTAGGTCCAGTGTTTTAATTCACTATTTAGAATTCTAGGTCCTTTATCACAAGAAGTCCACATAGATTGTATTGCACACTGTGTCTGGAGGTGCAGAGCCGGTGGTAACTTTGCCTAAAGTTATACGGTGGTAACGAGTTCCAGTCTGAGCACAGGCTGACCGAGGCTTGCATCTGTCCGCTCATTCCAGTGTTGCCAGTGAGCACTTGCCAGTTGGGCACTGGATTGCACACTCATCACTCCCTGTCATTATCACTCTTCCTACTTTTGTGGTGGCTTATTTGATGCCTTACTAGTTCTACACATTGATAGCTGATATGTTGAAGCGCCTTAAATGTTGTAAAGGAAACCATGACCCTGCTCACCTTGACCACTCATCCAGCGGATGGGCCTGTGGCACCTGAGTGGGTTGGCCATACTTTCCAAAGCACAGATGACGCCCCAAAAATGAGGCAGGTGACATTTACAGTCATGGGTTCACTTACTGAAAAGTCCTGAGGTTCTAAATCAAAGTGAGTATCTTTAATCAACACTCAGAAATTATGTACTATGCTGGTTGGAGGCCAAAGATCAGTGTTACAATACTGCACTGTAATTGGAGGGAGGGGAGCACCAGCCAGTCCATCCTGCTGTTGTAAGAAGCCATTTACATGCATAAGTTCTTAGATTCACAAAGACAGGCTTTGGTACTGCAACTGAAGAAACTGTGTACCCAAGTATCTTCACAGCTTCTACTGGACATATTTTCTTTTTAGGAATGAAGGAATATTCTCCCATTTTTGATCCATTCTTTTATGTCAGTTCTACAAAATTGCATGTAACTTTATATTTTTAAAAGATTCTCAAGTATTTAATATTCTGCTAATTTGATTTTGAATTATAAATGTCAGTTCAATTGAGAGCTTTGTGTTTTACTATGTTAAAAAGGAAAAAGTGTACATTTTTGAGAATTTTTTATGAAAAATTTAATGTACTGAAAATGAAAAAGAAAGGATAGTGGTTCCAGAGGAGTTCTCTGAGGATCTGCCATTGGCTGTTTATAGAGCTGAAATTCAGATGCCCTCAGAAGATCAACAGGGCCTGAACTCATTTCAGAGAAGAAATGGTTTTAAGCAGAAATATAAATATTGAATAGTAAGATGCATACTATGGGCCAGTCTTTTATTTTATATTTTTGAGGATAAGAAAAGTGTCATCTATTTTTACTACCACGAATAATTGTGAAAACACTGCTAGAAAACATTCTGGCTAAAGAGAAAGCAGAAGTTTCGCTAAGTATGAGATGCTAACTTATTATTGCATTTAGGTCTACCGACCATTTGAGGGAGTTAGAAGTTAAAGTAAACTGCTGCATCTCTATTTGATCTCTGCATATTTTAACCCAAATATGGCAAAGGGCAGGGCTAAAGAAGGGAGTATCCCTATAATAAACAGAGCTCAGAACTTGTAACAGAAAATTAAAATATACTCCACTCAAGAGAAGTCTGTACTTTGCACTTAGGTTAAAGTCTCATTTAGATTTAAGTTTCTAAACTTTGCTTAAGAAATTAAGTTTTCTTTGATCTCCTCTCTTCTGAATTGCCAAAAATCAGATAAACCTACTTGACAAAAATGACTTCTTGTCACGTTGCTGAAGACCCTATAAAAAAGGTGGCTATCTTTGGAGGAACTCACGGGAATGAACTAACAGGAGTATTTCTAGTTAAGCACTGGCTGGAGAACAGCACTGAAATTCAAAGAACAGGGCTGGAGGTAAAACCGTTTATCACCAACCCAAGAGCAGTGAAGAAGTGCACCAGATATATTGACTGCGACCTGAATCGAGTTTTTGACCCTGAAAATCTTGGGTAAGACTATATTTTGTGTTGTATGTGTGCACATGCACACATGTGTGTTTATGTGTGTGTGTGAAAAGTAGTATGTGTGAAAGCACATGTGTATACATATGATACTCATGTTCATACATAGAATCGCTATTGTGAATAAGATCGCTTTCACTTTTAGGCATACTATGTGATGAATTAATTACCTAAATTGGACATTCATGTACTCTTTTATAAACTTTTTTAAACATCAGACACTTCTTAACTGATTTATTGTTTTAAATATATTCTCTCTAGACTGGGACAACAAATAACAAAGGTTTTTATTTTTAAATCGTATCTTTAAAGAAACAGATTTAATAAATCTTATGCATTAAATTAATATTTGACCACTAAGCTTAGGTACATATTTTTTAGCTTTCTAGGTGATTCACTGCTATGTTGTTTGCAACTATATTTTGGTAGTGCATGAAGCTCTAGTTAAGAAAAGTGTGATGTTTCAGTTAATGTTTGTATTATGAAAGAGTGAATAAATGACCATCATCAGAAAACATTAAACTGCTCTGTGATCTGAAGAGTACATGTACTACCTTCAGTAGTGGGTCCCTGAGACCTGAATTTTCTGAACTTAAATTATAGCTAATGATACATTACATATAATGTATATAATCATAATGCTCTATGTCATTATTTTTGCCTTTGTTTACATCATTGTAGCTACTTCTGTAGATATTTAGGCCTCTAAGCTTTTTACCACTTCTTTCATTTACATAAAAATATTATTAAACACCTACTCTTTATGGGGCACTGTGCCAGATATTGTGGGAATACAATGTACAGAATGTACAAATATTATGTTCAAAATATTATGTACAAAATGGTTTCTGCTGTCAATGAGCTAACAGATGACAAGCTAAGATATAAGTCATGCCCAGCAACAACTAATATAACACTGTTTTATACACTCATTTTCTATTAAATCCTGTTTTGAGTTTAAAGAGTTACTTTAATCTCATCACAGATCACTCTAGTACTCTTGCCTGGAAAATCCCATGGGCGGAGGAGCCTGGTAGGCTGCAGTCCATGGGGTCGCTAAGAGTTGGACAGGACTGAGCGACTTCACTTTGACTTTTCACTTTCATGCATTGGAGAAGGAAATGGCAGCCCTCTCCAGTATTCTTGCCTGGAGAATCCTGGGGATGGGGAGCCTGGTGGGCTGCTGTCTATGGGGTCACACAGAGTCGGACATGACTGAAGCGACTTAGCAGCAGCAGCAGCAGCGTAGCTTACATATCGAACCATATTTCTACTAACATAAATTTTAAATTCAAACATGCTTTATACTCATGTCTGAGGTTATGTCAACACGATTAAGGTTTATCTATTCACCTAAAATACGTATTAACTCTTACATTACCACTAAAGATTTGTTGAAGAGTAACTTATAGTTGGCATGTTAATTTGCCAAGTAACTCTGAAATGGACTAGATTGAGTTTTCTTATTATGACCACTCAGTGGCTTGCATTTCAATGAGAGTAGTCTTTTAAATTAAACTCACTTTCTACTTCTTATATCTAACATTTATCAGAGGCTGGACAGTGTTTTTTCGGGGTGTTTATGGAAACTTACGAGATAGATTAGTCAATTACCTTCTCCCATCCTCCTTCTCCTAAACTTTGCTGCTTTCCCTGTATTCCTCACCTCAGTGATGTCACCATTACCCACTTTTCACTTGTGGAAATCATCTTAGACCCTTCCACATTCTTTATTCCCTACATCTAGTGGGTTACTAAATCTTTCAGTTATTCAAATACTGAATAGATATTTATCTTTCAGGACATCATTTCTTGACTCTGAGCACCTGAGTAGCTGGTGGTGTCATTTACCTACATGGGGGAGAAGGAGAAGCAAGTCAGTTGTGGCAAGGAGGGAGGAGCTTGAGGAGCTGTGGCATTAATTAGCTTTTAAAGCGCATGTGTAGCCTTTGGGCTTCCCAGGTGGCACTAGTGGTAAAGTGTTAGTCACTCAGTCATGTCCGACTCTTTGTGACCCCATGGACTGCAGCCCACCAGGCTCCTCTGTCCGTGGAATTCTCCAGGCAAGAATACTGGAGAGGGTAGCCATTTCTTCCTCCAGGGAAAATTGCCGATCCAGGGATTGAACCCAAGTCTCCTGCATTGCAGGCAGACTCTTCTGACTGAACCGCCAGGGGGATCAGTGGTAAAGAACTCACCTGCAAATATAGGAGACATAAGGGATGCAGGTTTGATCCTTGGGTTGGAAAGATCCCCTGGAGGAGGGCATGGCAACCCACTCCAGTATTCTTGCTTGAAGAATCCTATGGACAAAGGAGCCTGGAGGGCTACAGTCCATAGGGTCACAAAGAACATGTCTGAAGCGACTAAGCCTGCACACACATACGCATGTAGCCTTTAGGAACTATCTGGTTGCTTATAATAGAAATCTGAAAACAATGACTTAAACAAATAAGGGTTTCTTTCCACAAATAACAAGTCCAGAGGTAGGCAGTGCAGGCAGCTACAGTGGCTCAGTGATATCATAAAGGCCACAAACTTCTGTCTTCCCATTGTGCTGTGCTTAGTCGCTCAGTGTCTGACTCTTTACGATCCCACACACTGTAGCCCTCCAGGCTCCTCTTTCCATGTGGCTTCTCCAGGCAAGAATACTGGAGTGGGTTGCCATGCCCTCCTCCAGAGAATCTTCCCAATCCAGAGATCAAACCCAGGTCTTCCACATTGCAGGGAAATTCTTTACCATCTGACCTATCAGGGAAGCCTGAGAATACTGGAGTGAGTAGCCTATCCTTTCTCCAGGGGACCCGACCTAGGAATCAAACCAGGGTCTCCATTGCAGGTGGATTCTTTTACCAGCTAAGCTACCAGGGAAGCCCCAATCTTCCCACTGCACTAGCCTTAGTATGCAGCTTTTCTTCATAGTTGAAAAACTGCTGCTCCAATTTCTTGATTGCATTCTAGGCAAGAATCACTCAGGTGCAAACTGCAGGTCTTTTGAAGATGCTAACAAAAATAGTCAGAGAATAGCAATAAATGGAATTATAGGGAAATGTTGAATGCTTTATGAGAAAAATTTAAATTATCATGTCTGGAGGAGGGCATGGCAACCCACTCCAGTATTCTTGCTTGAAGAATCCTATGGACAAAGGAGCCTGGAGGGCTACAGTCCATAGGGTCACAAAGAACATGTCTGAAGCGACTAAGCCTGCACACACATACGCATGTAGCCTTTAGGAACTATCTGGTTGCTTATAATAGAAATCTGAAAACAATGACTTAAACAAATAAGGGTTTCTTTCCACAAATAACAAGTCCAGAGGTAGGCAGTGCAGGCAGCTACAGTGGCTCAGTGATATCATAAAGGCCACAAACTTCTGTCTTCCCATTGTGCTGTGCTTAGTCGCTCAGTGTCTGACTCTTTACGATCCCACACACTGTAGCCCTCCAGGCTCCTCTTTCCATGTGGCTTCTCCAGGCAAGAATACTGGAGTGGGTTGCCATGCCCTCCTCCAGAGAATCTTCCCAATCCAGAGATCAAACCCAGGTCTTCCACATTGCAGGGAAATTCTTTACCATCTGACCTATCAGGGAAGCCTGAGAATACTGGAGTGAGTAGCCTATCCTTTCTCCAGGGGACCCGACCTAGGAATCAAACCAGGGTCTCCATTGCAGGTGGATTCTTTTACCAGCTAAGCTACCAGGGAAGCCCCAATCTTCCCACTGCACTAGCCTTAGTATGCAGCTTTTCTTCATAGTTGAAAAACTGCTGCTCCAATTTCTTGATTGCATTCTAGGCAAGAATCACTCAGGTGCAAACTGCAGGTCTTTTGAAGATGCTAACAAAAATAGTCAGAGAATAGCAATAAATGGAATTATAGGAAATGTTGAATGCTTTATGAGAAAAATTTAAATTATCATGTACATTAAGAAAAAAAATGTATCCTAACCATTGAGGTTGGAGGTGGGACGCAACAGGAAGAGACTCATTTGAGAATTCAATAAAAAATATCAACCCTCATCCTAGAAAAATGCATATATGCATATACCTGCAATGGTTTGCATTTTCACAGGGTACCCAGACTCTTCTCTGTAAACCTTGACCCTGGACCACTAGTGGGTCCTAGAATCACTTAAGAGTCCCTAATGAGATGATGTGAGCTCCTAAGTTTGACTTTTCTTGTGCACTAGAAATAGCTAGAGTGTAAAAAAATAATAGGTTCATTTGATGGTCTAGCTTCATTATAGCCCAGTGCACTTAACTACTAAGGGACTCTCAATTAACTTAATGGATGAATTTCATTCAGAGTTGAAGTCAAATGATAAATTGTTTAAAATGTCCTTCCTGTGACCAGCCACATAAATGAACTATTATTTGCAAGCATGTCAATGCAACATGACTTGGAATCAAACAGAGAGGAAAATGTAATTTTTCATTTATAAAATTTTCAAATAAAGTTCCCCTTCCCTCCAAGGTTTTTCATATTAAAGGTTTGGTGCCAGGTTTCTAATACACTGTGTTCTCATTGTATATTTATGTTATCTTAGCTACAGGTATTGTTAATCTTTTTCTTTCTGCTAATAGCAAAAAAAAGTCAGAGGATTTGCCATATGAAGTGAGAAGGGCTCAAGAAATCAATCATTTGTTTGGTCCAAAAGACAGTGAAGACTCCTATGACATTATTTTTGACCTTCACAACACTACTTCTAACATGGGGTGCACTCTTATTCTTGAAGATTCCAGGAATGACTTTTTAATTCAGATGTTTCATTATATTAAGGTAATGTCAATATTATTAATCTACAAGTTAGCCTAGGACCTGTAATTTTAAGTTGATTATAGATGGGAGAAGGCAATGGCACCCCACTCCAGTACTCTTGCCTGGAAAATCCCAGGGATGGAGGAGCCTGGTGGGCTGCAGTCCATGGGGTCGCTAAGAGTCGGACACGACTGAGCGACTTCACGTTCACGATAGATGTTGAAACAGCCAGGAAAGGGTGAGGAGGGAGGGTCCAAGAGAAATGGGGGGCTGGGGGGAGCGCCAGAATAGAAGTAGCAGTGACAGGCAGAAGAAAAGGAGAAGAAATGAGCAAAATAATTAAGATAATGGGAAAATAATACAACGTATGAATCACTGTGTCTATAAAATTTTAGATCTTTTATTAAGACTATAACAGCAATCATGGGTTTTTCAGTAAAATTGATACCAGAATTTTGAAGTGGTTGAAGTGGCTCAATTACAGCTTTAAGAAGCTTAAAAGATAATCATTCAATGTTGACTAAAGACCAATGATAAAAAGATTGACTGTCTTTAGCCCTGTCTTTGTCTCCATTTGATTCATATACCCCAACATACATTTGATCTTTCGGTACTTCATATAGCTAATCATCTTAAGGCTCAGAAATCTACAAGATGATAAAATCAGCAGTCCAGTGCCTATACCAAGAAAAACTGCTAGAAAATAAATGTCAAGCAAAACACAAATAATAAACTGTATGATTATTTCTGTGTAATGGATAGCCTTCCTTCCAGAGCGCTAGTATGAGCCAGTATGATTTAACGGAAAGTATGTGACCCATATAGCCAGTACCTGGGTTCAAATCCTGATTTTCTCACTTGCTAACCTTGAACAAGATAATCTACTTCCTTGCTTTCCTTGTTTTATAAAATTGGCCTAATAACAACAGCTACCCCATATGACCATAATAAGCCTTACATGAGAAAAAAAATTCTTAATGCATTTAGCTGAGTGCTTGTAGCAGATAGTAAGGATTAACTATTATTTTTGTTTCCTTGAATTAGTGACATTGACTAGATAGTAGTTCTGGTAAGAGATCATAATGCAGTATTGTTGTTGCTCACTGAAGGGACAGCTGAATACTTTGTATGCTGCCATTGTCATCAAAACCAAGAGGCCTGTCTTGAATTATTCAGATAAGTGGGGAGGTGTCTTGCCATCTCTAGAGACCTGGCCCACAAGGGTAGAAACAGAATCCTTTAAGAGACCCATAGTAAGCTAAATACTCAGTATAACAAGTGATGAAAATAAAAATAACAAAAGCCATTGGAAGAATTTATTCATATACTTTGTTCATGGTTCTGGAGAATTGTTTAATATACATTTTATCCAGGAAGTTACATATAATCTAATTTTATATGTAGTTGGAGTTTAGAATGTGTTTCAAAAAGTTGTCTTACTAATCTTAGTTGATGACGTTAAACATACTGAAGGCATTATTGACTGACAGCAAAGAGAACAAGGCGTATGGCCTTTATATAATAAGAACATGTTTTAACTTCGTTTCAGACGTCTTTGGCTCCATTACCCTGCTATGTTTACCTTATTGAGCATCCTTCTCTCAAATATGCAACCACCCGTTCTATAGCCAAGCATCCTGTTGGTAAGTCCCATTTCCCACTGTCACAGCTAAACAAAATATGTCTGAGACGAAACTCTGAGAAAACTAATTTAAAGACTGTTTGCAGCTACTTTGCTTATCATTATGGCTTATAATTGTCAAGTAATAAGCAAACTATACCCAGGCTGTCTCTAACTATATCACATTTCCTCACTTTCATTGACCAAGTTTCTACATTCCAGAAAGAAGCACTGAGCTAAAGGAATTTGAGTCTTTTATAATGAGTAGTAAGCAACCTGCTTTTGGCTCAAGCAAGACACCAGCCCTATCTTCCAAGGGTATCCACTGTACAGAATTCTTAAAACAATAATCTGGAGCCAAGGCAGTCAATATCTTGCTGGCAAGATGTACAGAAATACAGAAAACCCATGGAAAATTCTCTCGCAGCATCCCTCTTAGCACCTGCTTTGCAGTAGGGTCTCTGATAACCTGTGTTTATTATCTGTTCACTTGTTTGCCCTGTCAGTTACTGGGCTGTGAATTTGTCTTTACCTTCTGGTAACTTCCAGCACAGAGACTTGCACTCTCATATACCCTCTCCGACAGTCTCTTTTTTCTGCATTCCATTCTCATTCCTGAGTGACGTACTAGCATCATTATTTACAGACCACACTGTAATCCTTAAAATTGCTATTGTCTTGCAGTCCATGGGGTCACAAAGAGTTGGACGTGAGTTAGCGACTGAACAACAGCAGTACAACTTAGAAGTAGATTTAAAGTTATCTTGGTTATTTGGTTTTTGATAATTTTGGTGCATAATCAAAGGATCAGTTGAGGCAAGCTAAATGACCAAGTGTAGGTAATTATTTCAAACAAACCAAGTGCTTAAAAATAAAGGATAAAGATCTGTGACAAATAAAGCATAAGATTTCCAGGCCTTGGTTTGTTACATTCATGGGCAATGTTGCTCTTAGCTAGAACGAATATCTATTGATATATTTGGCTCTTAAAAATGGATCCAGCAGTTGAGACTCTGCCCCTCTACTGCACGGTGCCTGGGTTTGATACCTGGCTGGGGAATTAAGATCCTACATGTAGAGTGGCAAAAAAAATGCCACTCCTCTGAAAATAGAGCCAAATCTTTCAAATGCTTCAGTGTGGGAGAATATTAAGATCATCATAAATAATTAGAAATATTATACCTACTTTACTATATTATTTGGAATATTTTTATATCGTCCAGTCATGGGCAAAGGGGACACTTAAGATCAGAGAGACACTCTCTCCAGCTCAGTATTTTGTAATACTTCTTTGACTTTAGATGGGCATCCCTGGTGGCTCAGCAGTAAAGAATCCACCTGCCAATGTCGGAGTCACGAGTTCAGTCCATGGGTGAGGAAGATCCTGTGGAGAAGGAAATAGCAATCCACTCCAGTATTCTTGCCTGAGAAATCCCCTAGTAGGCCATAGTTTTCTAGGGTCTCAAAAGAGCTGGACATGACTTAGCGACTAAACAACAACAGCATGACTTTAGGTGGCACAAGATGTGCACTGTAATTTCAAGCATCATACACAGCATGGCAGTATCTGGTAGAAGAAAGACTCCCAGGAACTCCCCTGTGGACCTTCGGTTGTGGCCAGGTATTCAGAACCGAGTCATATATGCATTTTTCAATTAATTACTAGGGCTGATAGAGTACTGTGATTGAGCAAAACTGTTCTATGTTTACCCCTGAGTTAGAAACCCAGCCAAAATCAGGACTCTGTCAGCAAGGAGTAGATGGAATGAATTTTGGGTAGGGAAGCAATAATACCTTGCACAGAATGCAGACAGACATCTCCACAAACCATTTTCACATATTTACAAATCATTTATGCATTGATGCATACCTTAGCCACAGTTACACCATATTCTTAAATATATGCCCAAACATATATCTAGAAAAGCTAAACACAAAAGTGAAAAATGAAGATAAAAGAGGATACAGTAAGATTTTCTGAATGGGGAAATAACAGAAGTGAGTGAAAACAGGATAGGTGGAAAAGAATGTATATGGATTGATGGAAAGGATTGGATGATGTTATATTGGTAAATAGTTTTATAAATGAATAAAGGTGATGATTGTAATGATAACAGTGTGGGAGACTTGGACAGGAGGGAAAGGACTAGATAAGTGGGTTAGAGAAAAATATTTTGTAGGTTTATGGAAGAATGCTTGACAGCCACAGGTAGTAGACTTGATGGTATGGGAATTAATTTTATTGCAGTGAGAAGAATGAATACAGGTTTTTTCCACAGAAAACTAAAGCTATTGACTATCATGGCAGGTTGGGTTGTTATGTTAAAGGCAAGAATATTGCTCCAGGGTCACATAGATTGTCATTTGACTTAAATCCATGGCTTGTTTAGTTTGGCTTTCTATTACTAAATAGATATGTTTTCTCCTACAAGCTGTATCTATGACAGTTTCTCTTTGTGGTCACCTACTATTTTGTCAATATAAAGTTGTCTGCTCCTCTTACTGTATTACGATTTTTAAATATTTTGACAACATTGAAGGAAATTTAGAGAAAAAAGACCCACAAGACCTTACTACTATAACACAACTCTTTGATTTTCTTATGTTCTCTCCCAATCTTTATTTACTATGCATATAACTTGTAAATGTTCTGCTTTATTTATTGCCTAATATTATTTCTCACATATTTTCCATTATGCTACATGGTCTGCCTTTTTAATCATTTCTGATGATGCAATTCTAGATCTTGATGTATGAAAATGCTCAATCTTATATTCTAACACATGAAATGTGACTATCTCCCCTTCTGTACCTAGGTATAGAAGTTGGTCCCCAGCCTCAGGGGGTTCTAGAGCTGATATTCTAGATCAAATGAGAAAAATGATTACACATGCTCTTGATTTTATACACAATTTCAATGAAGGTAAGTAGCAGGCAGAAATTCTTTCATTGTTAGCTTGTGTGTGTGCAAATAAATCAGGAAAGGAAGATGAGATGGAGCACACATAATGACTTAAACCACTAAATACTGAAATAACAATGGGCCCTAGGTCAGATTTGCCACGTTTGTGATATTAGTTGTTTTTTTTAAAAAATTTAATCATCTCAGGCATTCTTCAATGACCAGTGTAGACACATTCAAGAAAAACAGCTACCAAATAAAGTCTCACAAATGAAATCCTAATTTTCCTATTAATGTCCATTTTAGAAAGCAAAGAAATAGCAAGAAATACAGATGTCCAATAAACAGATGGAAAGATGTCCAGTATCACTAGTAGTCAGAAATGTAAATTAAAATACAAAACCATTTTATCCCATTAGATTGGGGAAATAATCTCTTTTCTGCCTTGGATAAACACTTGGGGAGACCTGTGAATAAATTCTGAATCCATACTTCAGGAGAAATATATTATAGTAGAGGTTAGCTAAGGAGATGATTGAGAATGTTGAAGAGTTTGAAAACCATAATAAAAATAATCCCAAGGATTATTTTAGAAGTTCAGTTTACAGAATACCTTCACGTGTATCCTCATGTATGTGACAATACTTGAGTGCTGGTTGATAAAATTAAAGGCACTTAGACTGGTGAAAAGGAGTCTTAAGGCCAATTTTATTTTAGAGTTTCAGAAGTGTTATATTGGAAAGGAATTAGACAAGTTTTCTGTGACTCAGAGGGCAGAACAGAATCTGTGGGATAATGTTATCTAAGGACTGAAATTTCTGATTAACAAATCTGACCAACAGTGGAACAGACCACACTTGGTGAGGCTGTTCAAAAAGGAGCAAGATGACCACTTAGCCAGAAAGATACAGAGAATATTCAAGCATCAATGGAAGTTAAGCGTTTGAGAGTCCCTCCAGCTCTGAGATTCAAGCAAAAACATGTTCCCTTGTGTTCTATCACCTTCTTTCCTCCCAGTGGACCTTCTGGTTTAAAGAAATGACATCTGATGTTTCTGCCTTCATCTTGGAAGATTCGGTAAATTATAAAAATGGCCACAAATTCTTCCCTTCCCTGCTCCCATGTCCTAGCTAGAGATAGAGTCTGTTTTCCTACCACCTGGATCTGGCATGGCCATGTGACATGTTTTATACCATAGAAGAGATTTGAAAAGAACTTGCACGTCGGGGCTTGCTGTCTCGCTGCTCTTAGGATCCTGCACTGTCATCTTGTGAATCAGCTCACCTAGCTTGCTGGATGATACAAGCCCATGAAGCTGAAAACTGAGGCCTCCCAGCCAGTACCTGTGCAGCTCCAGCTGAGGGCCCATCAAATGCCCAGATACGACAGCAAAGTCATCTTAGATCATTCACTTCCTGCTGATCTGCCAACGCACCGCAAATGCATGAGCAAGCCAGTTAGAAATCAGCCGGTCCAGCCTAGACCAGAGGCACTACCCAACCAAGCCACAGAATCATGAGCTAAACTAGAGGGTTGTTTTATGCCACAAAGTTCTGGCATAACATATTATGCAGCGGAAGCAAACTGGTACAGAAGTGATGGCAGGATATCTGAATTCCACCCTGGCCGCACTTTCTGCACTAAGGGGAAAGGAAGATTTTTCTTTAGATTGCAGCCATAGCACACTGTGGGCTCTGTGCTGGATGAAAGTTCATCCTGTTTATTCAGAGGTAGCCCGGTATAAACATAAACTACCCCTTTTCCAAGTTTCTGGGCACTGGGTCATTTAATGTTGCTGCAGCATTTTAAGTTTCACTCCACTATGGGCAGACTGGCTATATCCCAATATCTCATTGTTCAAGAGCTGCCCAGATGTTTAACATACTTAGTTAAGAGGAGGAGCACAATGGTGAAGTCATCTAACCTGCTGAACGTCCTCCTGAAGTTACACAATCACAGGATGTCAGAGCTGGAAGGGGCCCTCCAAGATGGACTGATGTGAAACCTTCATCTGACAGGTAAAGAAAGTGAGCATCGAGAAGCTTAAGCATGTTGCTCAAGTTGACACAGCTGGGAGGTTGGAGCACAGGTGTCCTGACTCTCATTCCAAGCCTCTCTCTCCCCTGCTCTGACTTTTAAGTTCTGCTTTCCACCTCTGTCCAACCGCTGTGTACTTGTGGACCCAGTGCTGGTAGGAATCATTCAAGAACATCCTTTGGATTAGTGTTGTTGTGAATATCCTTAACTAAAATATTACGGAGCAATATAAGACCCCAAATAGCCAAAGCAATCTTGAGAAAGAGGAGCAAAGCTGGAGGCATCACACTTCCTGACTTCAAAGTGAAAGTGAAAGTCACTCAGTCTTGTTTGTCTCTTTGTGACCCCCTTGAACTATATAATCCATGGAATTATCTAGGCCAGAATACTGAAGTGGGTAACTGTTCCCTTCTCCAGTGGATCTTCCCAACCCAGGGATTGAACCCAGGTCTCCCACATTGCAGGTGGATTCTTTACCAGCTGAGCCACCAGGGAAGCCCCCAACTTCATATTACAAAGCTGTTGTAATTAAGCCATATAGTGTTGACATAAAAACACACACAGATCAATGGAATGGAGTGGAGAGCCCAGAAATAAACCCATGTATATATGGTCAATTATTTAACTTATATGCAGAGTACATCATGAGAAACGCTGGACTGGAAGAAACACAAGCTGGAATCAAGATTGTCAGGAGAAATATCAATCACCTCAGATATGCAGATGACACCACCCTTATGGCAGAAAGTGAAGCGGAACTAAAAGCCTCTTGATGAAAGTGAAAGAGGAGAGTGAAAAAGTTGGCTTAAAGCTCAACATTCAGAAAACGAAGATCATAGCATCCAGTCCCATCACTCCATGGGAAATAGATGGGGAAACAGTGGAAAGTGTCAGACTTTATTTTGGGGGGCTCCAAAATCACTGCAGATGGTGATTGCAGCCATGAAATTAAAAGACACTTACTCCTTGGAAGAAAAGTTATGACCAACCTAGACAGCATATTCAAAACCAGAGACATTACTTTGCCATCAAAGGTCCATCTAGTCAAGGGTATGGTTTTTTCTGTGGTCGTGTATGGATATGAGAGTTGGACTGTGAAGAAGGCTGAGCACTAAAGAACTGATGATTTTGAACTATGGTGTTGGAGAAGACTCTTAAGAGTCCCTTGGACTGCAAGGAGATCAAACCAGTTCATTCTGAAGGAGATCAACCCTGGGATTTCTTTGGAAGGAATGATGCTAAAGCTGAAACTCCAGTACTTTGGCCACCTCTTGAGAAGAGTTGACTCATTGGAAAAGACTTTGATGCTGGGAGGGATTGGGGGCAGGAGGAGAAGGGGACGACTGAGAATGATATGGCTGGCTGGCATCACGGACTCGATGGACGCAAGTCTGAGTGAACTCCAGGAGTTGGTGACGGACAGGGAGGCCTGGCATGCTACGATTCATGGGGACGCAGAGTCGGACACAACTGAGCGACTGAACTGAACTGAACTGAATATACAACAAAGGAGCAAAGAATCTATGGTGGAGAAGGGGCAGTCTGTTCAATAAGGGGTATTGGGGAAATTGGACAGCTAGGTACAAAAGAATGAAATGACCACTATTTTAAAGACCATACACAAAAATTAAAATGGATTAAAGACTTGAACATAAGAACTGAAACTATAAAACGTATAGAAGAAAACATAGGCAGTGAGCTTCCTGAAATAGGTATAGGTCTTGGTAATTTTTTGAATCTGACACCAAAATTAGAAGCAACAAAGGCAAAAATAAATGAGACTACATTAGACTAAAAGCTTCTGCACAGCAAAGGAAACCATCAACAGAGTGAAAATACAATCTACTGAATAGGAGAAAATATTTGCAAATTATATATCTGATAAGGCACTAATATTCAAAATATATAAAGAACTCATACAACTCAATAGTAAAAAAAATACTGATCTAAAAATGAACAGAAGTGCTTGCTTTGGCAGCACATATACTAAAACTGGAACGATACAGAGAAGATTAGCATGGCCCCTGCGCAAGGATGACACGCAAATTCATGAAGCGTTCCATATTTTTTAACAAACACATGAAAAGATGCTCAACATCACTCATTATCAGAGAAATGCAAATCAAGACCACAATGAGGTACCCCTTCACACCAGTCAGAATGGCTGCAATCCAAAAATCTAAAAGCAATAAATGCTGGAGATGATGTGGAGAAAAGGGAACTCTCTTTGTTGAATAATAGTGATGAAAGAGGATACCCTTGTCTTGTTCCTGGTCTTAGGGGGAATTCTTTCAGTTTTTCACCATTGAGAATAATGTTTGCTGTGGGCTTATCACATATGGCTTTTACTATGTTGAGGTAGATTCCTTCTGTGCCCATTTTTTAAAGAGTTTTAATCATAAATGGGTGCTGAATTTTGTCAAAGGCTTTTTCTGCATCTATTGAGATTATCATATGGTTTTTATCTTTCAGTTTGTCATTGTGTATCACATTGATTGATTTCATATATATTGAAGAATGCTTGCTAACTTGATCATGGTGTATGACCTTTTTGATGTGTTGCTGACTTCTGTTTGCTAAAATTTTGTTGAGAGTTTTTGCATGTAAATTCATCAGTGATATTGACCTGTAGTTTTCTTTCTATATGTTGTCTTTGTTTGGTTTTGGTATCAGGGTGATGGTGGCCTTGTAGAATGAGTCTGAAAGTGTTCCTTCCTCTGCGAATTTTTGGAAAGAGTTTTAGAAGGATAGACATTAGCTCTTCTGTAAATGTTTGATACAGTTCTGTAAAGCCATCTGGTCCTGGGCTTTTACTTTTGGGGAGATTTTTGATCACAGCTTCAATTTCAGTGCTTGTATTTGAGTTGTTCATACTTTCTGGTTTAGTCTTGGAAGACTGAACTTTTCTAAGAATCTGTCCATTTCTTCCAGGTTATCCATTTTATTACTATAGAGTTCATTATAGTCTCTTTAATCCTTAGTATTTCTGCATTGTCTGTTGTAACCTCTCCTTTATCATTTCTGATTTGTCGATTTGATTCTTCTCTCATTTTTTCCTGATAAGTGTGACTAAAGGTTTGTCAATTTTGTTCATCCTCTCAAAGAACCAGATTTTAGTTTTATTAATCTTTACTATTGTTTCTTTCATTTCTTTTTCATTTATTTCTCTTCATATCTTTATGATTTCTTTCTTTCTACTAATTTTGGATTTTTTTCTGTCGGTATTTTTCCAGTTGCTTAATGTTTTTCTTGTTTCTTGAGGTAAGATTTTATTACTATAAATTTCTCTTAGGTCTGCTTTTGCTGCATCCCATAGGTTTTGAGTTGTCGTGTTTCCATTTTCATTTGTTTCTAGAAATTTTTTGATTTCCCTTTTGATTTCCTCAGTAACCTTTTGGTTATTTAGAAATGTGTTGTATGATCTCCATGCACTTGTGTTTCTTACAGTTTTTTTCATGTGATTGATATCTAGTCTCAGCATTGTAGTCAGCAAAGATGCGTGATACAAATTCAGATTTGTTAAATTTACTGAGGTTTAATTTGTGACCCAAGATGTGGTCTCTCCTGGAGAATGTTCCATGTGCATTTGAAAAGGTGTATTCTTCTGCATTTGGGTAGAATGTCCTGAAGCTATCAATGAGATCCATCTCATCTAATGTATCATTTAAAACTTTTGTTTAATTTTCTGTTTTGATGATCTGTCCATTGGTGTGAGTGGGCTGTTAAAGTCTTCTACTGTTATTCTGTTACTGTCATTTTCTCCTTTTACGTCTGTTAGTGTTTGTCTTATGTATTGAGGTGCTTCTGTGTTGGGTGCATAGATATTTACAATTTTTGTGTCTTCCTCTTGGATTGCTCCCTTGGTCATTATGTAGTGTCCTTCCTTATCTCTGGTAGTCTATTTTAAGGTCTGTTTTGTCTGATATGAGGATTGCTACTCTAGCTTTCTTTTGCTTCCCATTTGCATGGAATATATTTTTCCATCCTCTCACTTTCAGTCTATATGTGTCTTGAGGTCTAAAGTGGATTTCTTGTAGACAGCATATATATGTGTCTTGTTTTTGTATCCATTCAGCCAGCTTGTGGCTTCCCTTGTGGCTCAGGTGGTAAAGATTCTGCCTGCAGTGCAAGAGACTTGGGTTCAATCCCTGGGTTGGGAAGATCCCCTGGAGAAAGGAAAGGCTACCCACTCAAGTATTCTGGCCTGGAGAATTCCATGGACTGCATAGTCCATGGAGTCGCAAAGAACTGGGCATGACTGAGAGACTTTCAATTTCAGCCAGTCTGTGTCTTTGGTTGGAGCATTTAATTCATTTACATTTAAAGTAATTATTGATATATATGTTCCTGTTGCTATTTTCTTAATTGTTTGGGATTAATTTTGTAGATCTTTTTTCTTCTCTTATATTTCTTGACTATGTAAGTCCATTTAACATTTGTTGTGAAGCTGGTTTCATGGTACTGAATTCTCTTAACTTTTGCTTGTCTGAAAAGCCTTTGATTTCTCCATCAATTTTGAACAAGATCCTTGCCAGGTATAGTCGTCTTGGTTGTAGATTTTTCCCTTTCAGTACTTTAAAATTATCCTGCCATTCCCTTCTGGCTTTCAGAGTTTCTGCTGAAAGATCAGCTGTTAAACGTATGGGGTTTCCCTTGTATGTTACTTGTTGCTTCTCCTTTGCTGCTTTTAATGTTCTTTCTTTGTGTTTAGTCTTTGTTCATTTGATTAGTATGTGTCTTGGAAGTTTCTCCTTGGGTTTATCCTGTATGGGACTCTCTGTGCCTCTTGAACTTGATTGACTATTACCTTTTCCATGTTGGGGAAATTTTCATCTATAATCTCTTCAAAAATTTTGTCATGCCCTTTTTCTCTTCTTCTGGGACCCCTATAATTCAAATGTTGGTGCGGTTGATATGGTCCCAGAGGTCTCTGAGACTGTCCTCAGCTCTTGTCATTCTTTTCACCTTATTCTGCTCTTCAGAAGTTATTTCCACCATTTTATCTTCCAGCTCACTGATTTGTTCTTCTGCTTCAGATATTTTGATATTGATTCCTTCTAGAGTATTTTTAATTTCAGTATTTGTGTTGTTTGTCCCTGCATGTTTATTCTTTAATTCTTCTAGGTCTTTGTTAATTGATTTTTGCATTTTCTCCATTTTGCCTTCAAGGTTTTTGATTATCTTTACTATCATTATTCTGAGTTATTTTTCAGGTAGTTTGCCTATTTCCTCTTCATTTATTTGGACTTCTGTGTTTCTAGTTTGTTCCTTCATTTGTGTAGTATTTCTATGCCTTTCATTATTTTTTTTTAACTTGCTGTATTTGAGGTCTTCTTTTCCCAGGCTTCAAGGTTGAATTCTTTCTTCCTTTTGGTTTCTGCCCTCTATGGTTGGTCCAGTGGTTTGTGTAAGCTTCTTATAGGGTGAGATTTGTGTTGAGTTTTTGTTTATTTGTTTGTTTTCCTCTGATGGGCAAGGCTGAGTGAGTTGGTAATCCTGTCTGCTGATGATTGGGATTGTAGTTTTGTTTTGTTTGTTGTTTAGATGAGACATCCTGCAGGAGGTGCTATTGGTGGTTGGGTGATGCCGGGTCTTGTATTCTAGTGGTTTCCTTTGCATGAGTTCTCACTATTTGATACTCCCTATGTTTAGTTCTCTGGTGGTCTAGGGTCTTGAAGTCAGTGTTCCCACTCCAAAGGCTCAGGGCTTGATCTTTGAAGCTTCAAATGTGGTACTCTGGTCATTTCCTGTAGCACTGAACGATGTATTCTCTTCAGTCTTTATGAAATTCATGATGAGTCACAAGAGAATATCTTCCACTTGGATTTCTGACCAAATAAAGTAACAGGGACCTGACTTACCTTTCAGTTAAACATATATTTATGTGCTGTACTTAGTCACTCAGTCCTGGTCCATCTCTGCAATCCTATGAACTACAGCCCTCTGTCCATGGGAATTCTCCAGGCAAGAATACTAGAATGGGTTGCCAAAACATCTATGTATATCTATTCTTTTTCAGATTCTTTTCCTGTAATTTTCCTTTTCCAAAGTGTGTTTGTCTGGCTTCTGTATCAGGATGGTACTAGCTTTGTAAATTAGTTTGAAAGTGTTTCTTGCTAGTCAGTTTTTGAAAGAGCTTGAGAAGGAGTGATTAATTCTTTTTATGTTTGGTAGATTTCACCTATATAGCCTTCTGATCCTGGACTGTTATTTTGTTGGGAGATTTATTGGTGATTCAGTTACCTTACTCATTACTGGTCTGTGCAGATTTTCTGTTTTTTCATCACTCAGTCTTGGTAAGGTACGTCTCTAGGAATTTATCCATTTCTTCTAAGTTATCTAATTGATTGGGGTCATTGTTCATCATAGTCTTTTATTCCTTGTATTTCTGTGATATTTGTTGTAATAACTCCTGTTTCACTTATAACTTTATTTGAGTCATCTCTTTTTTTAAAGATTTGTCAATTTTATTTTTCAAAAAACCTACCCAGTTTCATTCATCTTTTCAGTTGTCTTTCTTACCTCTATTTTATCTATTTCTACTCTGATCTTGGTTATTCCCTTCCTTCTGCTAACTTTGGGCTTTGTTGTTCTTTTCCTAGTTTCCTGAGGTTATGTTGTTTGAGACCTTTCCAGATCATTGGTATGACAGAAATATTACATGTAATTAATATTTTTTGCAGAGTAATGTTATTCTGACATTGTGAAAATTTGTGTTTCAGAAATACCTAAATGATGAGCCTTCTTTCTAAATGCCTTTTGCTAGGCACTGTTATTTTGATTTTTATTAGTTATAAGTCCAGATTTAGTCATTGTTGTTACCAATTCAGTTTCAAGTTCTGATACAGTCAGCTGTGTATTATTGACTATGAGATGTCAATGGCCTGATAGCTTGCAAGTTTTCAAAATAAAGTATCTTAAAAATAAATTGTTTATAGCAGATAACAGTTTTTAAAAGAGACGCCAGGATTTGGAAAACAGTAGACATCCATGATATGTAATTTTAACCTATAGAGAAAACATTATGTATGTATGTATAAATAAAACATCATACCAGAAAATTTTTAACAGGTTGCATGAAAGAGTGAAAGTGTTAATCACTCAGTCATGTCTGACTCTTGCAACCCCATGGACTGTAGCCTTCCGGGCTCCTGTGTTGTATACTTTTAATTAAATTATAGCAGCCAAAATGGCAAACACAAGAACTAGATTTTTGACAGCAGGAAAAAAATATGTAAAGATTTTTTCACACTTTTTTCTCACTTTTTAAAAAAATAGCCAACTTCTGTTTCTCATTCCTAAAATGTTGAACCTAATATGATGATCTTTTTTATTCCAAATGTTTTATCAGTGTATTTTCTGTAACTCTAGTTTGGAATGTCATATTTTTGTTCCTTATGGTACAGAAAGATGTCAACATACCAGTAAAGTAGCCCCGAATGCATTGTGAGATATGCTGCTTTTCCTGCCTAGTACCAGAAATGGTTACCTTTCATGTGTGTGTCATTTTCCACAGTTCCTGAACCATCCTCTGAAACCTGCATGGTGATATAAATCTGTCATTCCAATTGTATTTCCTGCCATGCTACCTCAGAATAGCCTATTATGTGGAATGTTTAAGTTAATATGAAAATTATAGAGAGTAATGGTTGATGCAGTGTGGTGACTTATTAGAGGCTTACAGGTATAGTAGATGCAGTATTATGTTCTCATGTTCAGGTGAGTTTCCTCACCAACAATCTGACAAGCAGAGTGCATAGCAGGCTGCCAATTTATTCTAGTCTAAGAGGTTCTTTACTTTCTATCCTTCTTCCTCCAAGATTTGTTCCATTTTAAATGATTTTTAAGAGTCCTTGAAATGTATGTACCTTTTATTTTTGTAACTTTTTAATTTTAGTAAATTTGTTAGGGACATGTATCCTTTCAAAAATTTTCTGCCTTCAGAAATTACTCCTATGTATTTGACTTTCTTTTAATAAATATATACCACTTACTTCTAGACTCATCCTTGAAAACAACACAGATATCTTTATGTTAAGTCTCTTTTCACTTCTGTTCCTTAATAGTTGACTTTTTCTTCCAAGGGCTTGAATTTTCTCTATACTTTTTGTTAACGTGTCCTATTTTTCTTCTAATTTAGATTTGTGCCTTTATCTCAAGACTGTTTCTTTCCAGGTTTATATTTTACCATATCCGACACCTTGTCTATATTTCTGGAAAACTTTTGGAAAGAAGAGAAAAAATGATTTTGTCTGTGAGTTGCAGTAGGGCAGGTTAGACGGGTTGGAAATTTTATTGCAACATATTTAAATTATTTCCAGCATGAGATTGTGCTGACAGGGAGAGGTTTGGGTCAGCACATAGCTGTCATCTGTAGTAACATCAGTCATGAAAGACAATGCGTATTTATGGGCTGTTGGAAATGGAATAATAACAGTGCATTCAGAGATTTCTACAACAGAGAGGACATTGCTGATTCATGGAAGCTGGCCCCAGCTTGAAAAGTTAAAAGACTGTGTACAATTTTGATAAAAAGTTGAATAACAACTAGCCATTTCTAATAGTGATAGTATTTTTTATAAAGAAATATATACTGTTTTATTTGCTTTTTGATATTCATCTCTTTTCTCTGAAAAATAAAATTTTTTGTAAATAATATATGCAAATAGTTAAAGAATCCGTTAATTCAGAAAGATTAGTAGTGAAAAGCACAACTCCTCTAGATGCATCCACTTTTAACTGTTTCTCTAGCCCTAATGGTTTCCTCTCCATGGACATTCCACATCCAGTGATGATAAATGACAATTTAACTCACACAACTTCCTCTCCTCCTGCTTTTTAAAAGAGATTATCCCACATTCTCATTGATCATCACTGGAACTTCATATGATACATTCAAAGCTAAATATGGCAAACCCCTCATTTTGAAAAGTAAAGATATACATAATCTTACCTCTTTTTTCAAAAGTTCTTTTTCTCTCAGTTTCTCAACCTGTTAGATATATCCTTTGTTTTACATTATCAAGATTGCTAACATTCATATTCAGATTTGGAGCTGTAGTCAAATCTTACATATTTTGTTTATGGGTTTATTCCAGACTTTAAAAACAAGTAAACAATATTTGCATTTTTATGGTAACACAAGAGGGAAAGGGTTTATAAAATTGAAATGAGTTTCCAACATAAGAAGAGTCTGAGTTTCTGGCAAGACAAAGTAAATCTAGTTCCTGTTTTGGTATTGATCAGTTCACCTGACACCGAGATAGCTATATAGGTCTGTTTTGGAGTCAAGAGATGCAGCTTTGTTGTGGTTAAGAAAGTAGTTATGTGGAATCAGGATACCAGCTTCCTTTTATGTTACCTTGGAAAACTTACCCTCTGTGAGTTTCGATTTCTCATCTGCAAAATGTTAACCTGCTTTACAATAAGTGAAAGTTCATAGCAAACTGTGAAGGACCATATACATGTCGGGTATTATTAATGGACTTCTATTAATACAAGAAAGTAAGAAGCTGTCTAGAATGCTGTTTGTGAAGTATATAATACTGCAAAGAGCTGAAACTTACATTAATATTAATTTGATGTTTTCCTATGATTTTTATATTTTCTATCATGCAGTATAGCATATCTCATGTTAATAAGTAAATCTGTTTTTTTTTAATTGATAAACCATTTCTTGGATAAGAAGTGTGAACCAGAATGACCAAAGTCAGGAAGGGAAAACTCAAGGGAGGAAGAGACTTCAGAAAAGACCCTAGACTCTGTGACTTACAAAGGAGATCTGGGTCCTTGGGCTTCCATTTCTATTCATATAAAACCAGCATAATGTGCAGAGAGTATTTTCATTTAGACATAACTAGTTTCAGTCTTGGAGAAGGCAATGGGACCCCACTCCAGTACTCTTGCCTGGAAAATCCCATGGACAGAGGAGCCTGGTAGGCTGTAGTCCATGGGGTCGCTAAGAGTCAGACACAACTGAGTGACTTCACTTTCACTTTCACGCATTGGAGAAGGAAATGACAACCCACTCCAGTGTTCTTGCCTGGAGAATCCCAGGAACGGGGGAGCCTGGTAGGAGGCCGTCTATGGGGTCGCACAGAGTCAGACATGACTGAAGTGACTTAGCAGCAGCAGTTTCAAGTCTTACTCTGCCATTTACTAGCTGTATAGTTTTAAGCAAATTACTCAGTTTCTCTGAGCCTTTCCTAATTAGTGAAATGGAAATAATCCCTGTCTTATAGTTTGTTTTTAAAAGTTAAATGAGAAAATTCGGTAGGCCCAGTGTGGTGCTCTGTGAATATTGGATGCCTTTGTCCTGCTTCTCTTTCTATTTTAATTGCCCTAGATGTTAAAAAACTGGAATGCAAGCTAGTACAGCCATTATGGAAAACAGTGTGGAGATTCCTTAAAAAATTGCAAATAGAACTGCCTTATGACCCAACAATCCCACTGCTGGGCATACACACCGAGGAAACCAGAATTGAAAGAGACACATGTACCCCAATGTTCATTGCAGCATTGTTTATAATTGCCAGGACATGGAAACAACCTAGATGTCCATCAGCAGATGAATGGATAAGGAAGCTGTGGTACATATACACGTTGGAGTATTACTCACCCCTTAAAAAGAATAAATTTGACTCAGTTCTAATGAGATGGATGAAACTGGAGCCGATTATACAGAGTGAAGTTAGCCAGAAAGAAAAACACCATTACAGTATACTGACACATATATATGGAATTTAGAAAGATAGTATGATGGCCCCGTATCCCTTAAAAAGAATAAATTTGACTCAGTTCTAATGAGATGGATGAAACTGGAGCTGATTATACAGAGTGAAGTTAGCCAGAAAGAAAAACACCATAGCAGTATACTGACACATATATATGGAATTTAGAAAGATAGTATGATGGCCCTGTAAGTGAGACAACATAAGAGACACAGAGTTATAGAACAGACTTTTGGCTTCTGAGGGAGAGGGTGGGATGACTGAGGAGAATGGCACTGAAACATGTATACAATCATATAAGAAATGAAGCACTAGTCTATGTTCAATACAGGATACAGGATGCTTGAGGCTGGTGTACGGGATGATCCGGGGAGATGGTGTGGGGTGGGAGGTGGTGGGGGGGTGGGCTTCGGCATTGGGAGAACGTGTACATCTGTGGCTGATTCATGTCAGTGTATGGCAAAACCAACGCAGTATTGTGAAATGGAATAAAGTATTAAATTAAAAAAATAATTTAAAAAAATGAACAGAAGATCTGAATAGACATTTTTTCCAGAGAAGACATACAGATGGCCAACAGACATGAAAAAAATGTTCTACATTGTTAGTCACCAGGGAAATTAAAATCAAAACAATGAGAGGGGAAGAGGGTAGGATGGAGTGGGAGATCAAGATTGATGTGTGCACACTACCATGTGTAAAACAGATAGCTAGTGGGAACCTATGGTATAGCTCAGGGAGCTCAGCTCAGTGCTCCCTGGTGACCTAGGTGGGCGGGATGGGGCAGTGAGGTGGGAGAGAGAGCTAGGAGACCAGGGCTACTTGTATATGTAGAGCTGATTCACTTCATTGTGCAGCAGAAACACAACTTTGAAAAGCAGCTATGCCCCAATAAAAAATAAACTATAAAAAAACCATAATAAGATATCAGCTCACTCTTTTTAGAATGGCTATTATCAAAAAACAAGAAATAAGTCGTACTGAAGATATGGAGAAAAGGGAACCCTTATGCACTACTGGTGGGAATCTAAGTCGATGCAGCTGCTATGAAAAACAGCATAGAGGTTCCTCAAAAAATTAAAAATAGGATTACCATATGATCCCAGCAACCCTACTTCTGGGTGAAATTGTGTTTTATGTACTTTCTGAGTGTTATATTTTACAATGAAATGGTTTAAAAGCAAAAACGATACTGTGTTCTCCCTATATCTGTCTGTTTTCAGTTTTTGGTTGTTCTTCCTTTTTTGAAGTATAAACTTCCCATCAGGAGTGGGTTTTTTTTTTAGTTGCTATTTTTATTTATTTATTTATTTATTTATTTATTTATTTATTTTGTCACAGGGAAAGAATTTCCTCCCTGTGCTATTGAAGTCTATAAAATAATGGAGAAAGTTGATTATCCCAGGAATGAAAGTGGAGAAATTGCTGCTATTATCCACCCTAAACTGCAGGTAATGGTTACTATTTCTTTTAAATATTCAAAGTAATGATGCCCTACCTTTGAGTGGAGGGCTTCCCAGGTGGCTCAGTGGTAGAGAATCCACCAACCAATGCAGGAGACACAGGAGATGTGGGTTCAATCTCTGGGTTGGGAAGATCCCCTGGAAGAGGAAATGGCAACACACTCTAGTATTATTGCTGTGGAAATCTCATGGACAGAGGAGCCTGGCAGGCTACAGTCCATGGGTTTGCAAAGAGTCAGACTGAGCATGCTTGCAGCTTTGAGTAGAACTTTACAGTCCATGGTGACTCAGACAGCAAAGAATCTGCTTGAGACGCAGGAGACCCTGGTTCAGTCCCTGGGTCAGGAAGATGCCCTGGAGAAGGAAATGGCTACCACCTCCAGTATTCTTGCCTGTAGAATCCCATGGACAGAGGAGCCTGGCTGGCTACAGTCCATGGGCCTGCAAAGAGTTGGACATGACTGGGCGACTAACACTTAACAGTCCATTTAGCATTTTACATATGTGAGTTCCTCAATAGATGTTCTCAAAAACACTTCAGTCTAGATAAGGTATTCAGAGGAAATCCTGTGCTGGCTCTGGAGGTACATCAATGAATATGGTTTATATTCATGTGGAACTTACAGTCTAGATATACTAAAGTCTAGTGGTCTTGAAATGAAGATAACCAGATGCTATAACAGAATAATGAGATGTGGATGGGGGTCAGAGAACATGAAATTCCTGCTTTAAGTGCAATGGGTAAGAATTATTATATCTATTTTAATGTAAGAAAATGGAGGCTCAGAAATTAGATCCTTCCCACAGTCCTGTAGTTATTGATGGCAGATCCAGAACGAAGGTTCTTTGCAGTTGAGCTACCACCTCCCTGTCATCACTACTGTAAAAGTTAGAGCAAACCAATCAGAACCTCCTCCTTTGGAATGTTTTCTGCCTTTTTTCCCTGACCCCTCAAGACCCCAATATCTATCTGCTCTTTGTCTGGTTTGATCAATAATGGTGTAATGAAGGGGAGGAAAAGGCTCGTAGGAAAGAATAGGAAGTTTAAATCTGGAAGAGGCAGAGGTAAAAGCAGAGAGGAGCAAAGATTCTAAAAAGCTAAAGCATGCATCTCCCCACACACTAGACCTCAGAAATGGAAGAAAACCAATGGACTGTCTAGCCTGGTGCAGTCAACCCTGGAGGCACGTTGCCTATAGCGCCTTTTAGAAAATAACAACGCCGGGTCCCCACTCTGGATAACCTGATCTTATTGGCCTGTGTAATTAGAGTGGGAAACCACTGATCCAGTTCAGACTACTATTTAATGACCCTAATGATAGTCATTCAGACTTACAACTTAATAAAGCTGCTGCTGCTGCTGCTGCTAAGTCGCTTCAGTGATATCTGACTCTGTGCGACCCCATAGATGGCAGCCCACCAGGCTCCCCGTCCCTGGGATTCTCCAGGCAAAAACACTGGAGTGGGTTGCCATTTCCTTCTCCAGTGCACGAAAGTGAAAAGTGAAAGTGAAGTCACTCAGTCATCTGACTCTTAGCCACCCCATGGACTGCAGCCCACCAAGCTCCTCCATCCATGGGATTTTCCAGGCAAGAGAACTGGAGTGGAGTGCCATTGCCCTCTCCAACTTAAAGCAGCCTGCCCCAAAATACAGACTAGTGGAGCAGATCCAGCTTTGTGCCTTAGTGGGATCCACCTGGAAACTTGAAGGAGCCTGAGGCAGTGTTTTAAAGGACAGAAAGATAAAGATTGTGAACCTCTTAAATGATTCAGTTGTTATCATAATGTGGGAACACGTATAGGAAATATTCACCTCTCTTGTGCTTTTCCCAGACTTTTCCCAGCCCATCCCCACCTTCTCCCACCAATCCCCATCTAGCATGCAGGCACAAGGTCACTCGTTTTTTATCCCCAACAGTAGAATGTCTTATATACAGAAGACTCTTAATGAATATTTCCTAAATTTTGCTGAGAGGAATTTAACTTCAGCTAGCAAGAGATAAAATTTGCACTTGAGAACATCTGCATGTAGTTTTGGTTTTTGATATTATAAACCTCTTCAGCAACATTCAAGATGAACTTGATACCAAAGCAGACTCTGATCATGTGGCAGTTATAAAAATAAAAAGGGGAACTCTTAAAACTGCTGCCAAAACAAACTGCTCAATCTCAGTTGAGTCACATACGTCTAACTTGTCTCTTTCAAAAGAAGATGGTGCTGTCAGTTTGGTGGTCTAGAGCCTGACATAAGAATTTTTCATTTTATTTTTTTATTGAGGTGTAGTTGATTTTTTGACGGGACTTCCCTGTAGCTCATACTGTAAAGAATCTGCCTGCAATGCAGGAGACCTGGTTTGATCCCTGGGTTGGGAAGATTCTCTGGAGAAGGGAATGGCAACCCACTCCAGTATTCTTGCCTGGAAAATCCCATGGACAGAGGAGCCTGGTGGGCTACAGCCCATGGGGTCGCAAAGAGTCGGACACGATTAAGCAACTAACACTACTACTTAGAGTTGATTTACAATGTTGTGTTAGTTTCTAGTGTACAGCAAAGTGATTCAGTTGCATATATGAATACATAGAGATAGATATATACATATACATCCTTTCTCATATTCTTATCCATTATACAATTTGTAAAGTAGGAGAAAAACCAAGTGTAATTTATGTCTGTTGTTTCCTGAAAGGATCAAGATTGGAAACCCTTGCACCCTGAGGATCCTGTGTTTTTAACTCTTGATGGAAAGACTATTTCATTGGGTGGAGACCAAACCGTGTACCCAGTGTTTGTAAATGAGGCCGCATATTATGAGAAGAAAGAAGCTTTTGCAAAGACAACTAAACTAACACTCAATGCAAAAAGTATTCGCTCCTCTCTACATTAGAAACCACTCGTAGCTCACTTGTTAGAGAGTACCTTGAAAAATCCTACTAGTTTATAAAGTCCTGAAGAGCAGGATTGTGCCTTACTCATCACCATTTCCACAGCTCCTAGCCTGGTGCCTTTCACACAGTGGACATTCAGGTAAATTTCTTGAATGAATGAATGTATTAATGAATGTCTTTCAAAGGTATCATACTTTATGTATGTAGCCTATTCAAAGAAGTGCATCTTATTTCTCTATAGCTTTGTATACCTTATACATTGATAGTTTAACATTCTTAGTAAACAGCCTTAGAATTCAAATTTTAACATTGAAACAGTCCATGGGATTGCAGGGCTGGACACAACTGAACGACTCAGTACAGCGCAGCACAGATACTATATGCAAAAAACTATTAAATGAGCATAAAGTTAAATATTGTATGCTTTTAAGTAATATAGAAATACTACTAGAAACTAATAGCACAGGCTCACTATTTTAACTTTTTTCACATTTGAATTAATGCTAAAATATTAAAGTCAATCAGCAGCAGTTGTGATATTGTAGATTTTAAAATGCTCTTACGACGATGTAATGTGAATGAGAAATGAGGGCTGATTGTAAAGGTGACATTATGAATAAATCAAGAAACTCTGAATGGTCCTTTGTCCACTGACAGTCACCCACAGAAAGCATCACAAAGCTTTGTGCCCGGGGACGCCCACTTGTTCTGCGCTGACCCCAGGAAGCCAGGAGCCTCCTTCAGACCTCTCACACGCCCCCCACCCCCACCCCAGAAGCTCATGCTCTTTCCCAACTTGGAAGGCATGTCCTTCCCAGCTGTCCCTTCTTACTTTGAAAGAACTCATTTGTCCTTCTTCCTAACCAATGTATAAGAAAGTCTCTGGGCTCCTGCGGTGTAGGTGGTAAAGACAGCTGAGGGCAGTGGACACTAGTAGAAATGTGACCCAAACCCATCTCTAGCTCACAAATGCATCTTTTAAGACATTCCCTCCTGTCCTAAATGCCCAAATCCCCCACTCTCAAGATCCTTCTCAAAGGTCCTTGGTCTAATTTTCCACCTCCCTCCCTCTCCAATCCTTGCAAGAGCCTCCTCTCCCCCTCTCTTAGGCCATGGCAGCCAAGTAAAGAACATTTTATCCCATGATTTGGACCCCAAGGAACCCATGTTTACAGTTTCAAATATATTTATAAAATCATACTAATATTGTCATTATCTGTAATATGTATATGTCTATATATATAATTTCATCCTTGCAAAACAAATCCCATTAAGCTAATTTCACTCCATATTCAGTGCTCTATAGCACACAATTAAACTGCTTTGAAACTTTCAGCATTTATTTTTGCACTTTACCAAAATTATTCTCTTTGGAATAGACTCTCTTCCTTCTGAATTCTTTAGTAAAAAAATTTTTTTATCAATTGGCTTTTGTATGTAATAAGCTTTACCAAGCTTCCTTCTCCCACTGTGAATGTTTCTTTGTGTCCAATGCACAAGTTCATTTTTTCTAGGTCAATTTTTCCATATATATACTTTGGGGAAAATACTTTATTTTCCCATCAAATTTTAGTTAGTTACAAAATTTACAATGTGCAGTTTAGGCCACTGTGGTTTCAGTTTTTGTTTTGATTCTTTCTATCAAGTCTAATCTTCTCTGACTCAATATTTATAGTCTTTAGAATTTCTAATCAGATGTTATTTTTTTTAAATCTATAACATATTGCTGTGTGACTTTAGCCACTTTCAATTTCATTTTTGATTATTTCTAACAGTCTACAGACTCAGTTTTCCCATTTATAAAATAGGGATATTCATAATAATAGTGTCCCTTTCATGAGATTGTTGGGAGGATTAAGTGGGCTAATGCATACAAGTACTTACCACAGTGCCTAGTACAGAATAATAAATTATTCAAGTTGAAATTTCTAACACAAAAAGCCCTTTATGATCTGTCCCACCCTCCCCACAACCTCTCTAGACTCATCTGCCTTTAGCTCTTCTCTGTTCCAGTCAGCTTTGCGTTGTTTTATTCCTGTGTGTCTTTATGGAGTCTGGCCCTTCCACCTAGGATTTTTTTCCTTTCCTTTTCTTCCTCCATCCCTGACACCCACACCAGACCTCACCTTATCGAATTCCTATTTTTTCTTCAAAATGCAACTCAATTCTCATTTCACCTATAATACCTCTCTTGACTTGGCCCTGTGCCCCTCTCTGCTTCTGTCCCATCTCAAGGATATTACCAGTGTCTTTTTCAGTACCTGCAATCTAGTAAGTGCCCTGTGAGTTTAGCTGAGTAAATGAGTGTGCTCAGACATTCCTTCTCTACTGAAACATCTTCATGTTCCACCAATATCTCTGCCTTCTCTTTGCCTTCTTCCCTTCTTTTCCAGTCACTTTCCCAGTTATCTCCTTCACTGTCTGGTGGAAATCTCTCCATTGCACACTCCAGACTGTTACTATGTCCCAAATGTTAGCAGATGGAAAAATACACCCTTTTAAGTCTGCAACCCTATAAGGGGAAAAGGAAGTGTTCATATCCAGTAATACCCTTGTGTGAAACCTTTAATGGTTCCCCTAACCCTCAATATGAAATCTCGAAGCATTTCCCATAGCTGGAGGAGTCCTCTGTGCTCTGGCCTCTGCCTACCTCTCCAGCACTGTTCCTAGCAATTTGGCCTCGCAGACTTCTCCATCCTCAAATTCACCCTACTACCTTGGGGTCTTTGCCTCTCTTCATCTATGGTGCGCAGGTGGGATCTTAGTTCCCTGACCAGGGGTCGAATCTGCATCCCCTGCACCAGAAGGCAGATCCTCACCCACTGGACCACCAGGGAGGTCCCGATACTTATTCTTAAATGTGATTCAAGGACTTCCCTAGTGGTCCAGTGGCTAAGACTCCACATTCCCAATGCAGGGGACCCCAGTTTGATCCCTGATCTAGGAACTAGATCCCACATGCTACATCTAAAAGATCCCTGTGTACCACAACTAAGACCCAGTGCAACCAGACAAATTTGTTTTAGTGTGACTCAGGCTAGGCTAACCCACTCTGGTATAGAAGCCCATTAACAGACTGGACTAGCGCACACCAGCACACCAGAAAACCTGGACCCTTGGCCCAGGAAAAAGCACTGCGACCTCAACCTGTCATTCCATCTCTCTCTGAGTCTCAAATTCCCCAAGTCTCCGTTTTCTCTGTTCTGTTGAATGGCAACAGAATACTCATCAAACTATCTACAGAATTGTGGATTTAAGATAACCAATATGAATGAAAGCACTTTATAACTAGGGAATTGTACAATCTCAAAGGCTGAAAAAGTTGCAAAATATCTTCTGGAAGGTAATTTTTCATAATATCATAAGTCATAAAACTGTTCGTCCTCACTGACCTAGGCCTCCCACTTTCAGAATACATCCTATGACAGGGGTGCCCACACTTTATCTATCTACCCAGAATGTTCCCATGGATGGTACATTCCTAGATTATAGACTGAAGCCTGTTTGAACTAGCATGTGGATTATGTACAAGTCCCATTTCCTTGCCAGTCAAGAAAACGCAGCCCAGTGAAGCGTGTTATTCTGGGATCGTTTGGATGAAATAATGGACCAAATGCAGCATATTGCTTATTAATAAATTGTTTGCAAGTTCTACAACCCTTCAAGACACAGCAGCATCTTGGCATTCAAGTTGAGAACTACCATTCTTTCAAAATAACTCAAAAGAATGAAAAAAATGCATGTACATATACATTGGGCAATAACAATAGTAATAATATCAGCTCTTTCCTATCCATTCCCTCATTGCTGCCTCATAAAAGTTCTGTGAGGTAAACAGGAGGAGTTTCTACTTTCTGGTCTCCAAGTGGAGCCATGAGTTCATATGCATGCAAAGTGGAGAGCCAGCAAGCATGATGGATGGACCCCCCTGCTTGAGGTCATATGACCTGAACCTGTAACATTTTCAGGCTGTGACTCCTTGCCCATGTCGCTTCAAATCTTTAGGTCTCTTTTTACTCAAAATTTCTCCCAGTTATTGAGTGGTTTAGATAGGGTACTGGATGTGACGTACTTTGAGATGTACACATTTGCACAAAGGTGGTTATGTCTTAGCACGCTGAGCTGGGACCGATAATTGATTTGTTAAGTCCAAAAAGTTACCTTCCCTTTATCCATTCATGTTAAGCAACATGAAGATTTCAGTTATCATAGTGGCCCTCCTAAGACAAAGATAAAACATGATCATAACAAGGCAAAATAAATATTTATTAGAAATCATTAAAGCATTTCTTCAATGACACTAAAATGTTCTTACTCCATTTATGACTTCTCTCTTGCACATAGAGTTTCACACACACACAACACTAAAAACCAGGATGTAAATGGAATTTCCAAAGATTAGGCACATTTAGTCAGAACAAGGTAACAATTCTATGTTTGAGACCAAGATCACAAAAAAAAAAAAAAAAAAAAGTAAATCAATGCAGAGATCAAGTATGGCTTATAGGCCCACATGATGGTCCATCTATCTGGCCCCTACCCAGAGCCAAAGGACTTAGTCCAGCAGGCCTTGTGGAAGGAAAAGAAGGTCAGTAACACTGGGCTCCAGGGCAGGAGCCCTCTAAGAGCTTAGTGACTTCACAGTACAGCCTTGAACTCCTTCTCACATTCCCCACCCAGGGAGGAAAGTAAGCACCTTTTTTACTCCAAACAGATATATAACTTAATTTCTAGAATAATGGATTCTTCCTGAGGCAGAGTTTAGCTAAAGGAAAATTTCCAGCCACAACTATTATCTGAGCATGTGAGATTCCATTCCTGAAAAATGCTTTCCCCTTAAATTAGTGAAATGTGAATCACTTAAGATATCCTTATACACCTGTGGACTCAGTGTGGGATGGTGTGTGTATGTGTGTGTGGTTTTGTGCATATCTGTATGCACACACTTGAATTTAAAAACCCATCATAGGGATCACAGGGACAATGCAGACTGCCAGCATGGATCATCTGAGCAAAAAACCTAATCTCCTGACACATGCCAACAGCAAAGGCAGACTCAAGTTTACCAAAGAACTATGCCAAAAAAATTAAATTGCACAGGAGGACATCTGTGGTCCAGAATCAGAACACTCCAGCTTCAACAGCTCTGATACAATCTCCCGCATGACTTTGAACAAGTCCACTTTTCTCTTGGAGCTTTGGTTTCTGGGTATCAAATAAGAGAAATGGTCCTTTTAAACCAATGCTCTTTGACTCATCACCTTCCTTGGAAAACCTGCCTCGGCTGAGACCGTCTAGGATAAAAGCCTTTGGGGGACACCACTGTCAAGAGGAAGATTCAGTATAGAAAATGGTCCTGCCAACAAATTTGATCCAGATCCATAGACAGGTCTCCATATGCATAAGAAGACAAAGATCCAATTATTGGCTTCTGCCTATCTAACCTCCCACCTTTTGTTCAAGTGGGAAGTGAAGAGCTTACAGTTTTATCCATGCATATCCAAACCAAAACAATTCTAAATTCCCAGCTGCACAGAGTAGAGCATGGAGCCATGTATCCAAGTTGCTGCCCTTCAAACCAAGACATCTATCTGTTCAGGATAAAGGCAAGAAGTTAACTGGAGATACAGGATGCTACTCTCCAGGCTAAAAGGAGCTTCAGGTTCATCGGATGATGATCTTTAACAATATCCTTCATATATGCTCAACCAGCTTCTGCTTAAATATCCCCAGAATCATAACTTCCCTGGAGGTCCAGTGTTTAAAACTCCACGCTTCCAATGCAGGGAGTGTGGGTTCAATCCCTGGTTGGGAGTGAAGATGGCAAATGCTCTGGGGGTGTGGCCAAAAAAAAACAACAAACATAACATCTGAAGAAGTTGTTGGACTACATTAAACCATAATCATTTTCCCTGAAGCTTCCAATTTTGGGTCCCTAGTTCTGTTCATCTGTAACACATCTGGTCCTCCTGCCTCTGTGATAATCCTCCTAAATCTTCCCTTCTGCAAGAAACATGCCTAGTCCCTACCTCCCCTGCTCACACCTGAACCTGGTCTGACCACTACAGCCTGGAGCACTGGGCAGTTCCCTGGGTCATCTGAGAGTACAGGGGCTGCTGCAGATTGCAAGGCTGCATCTTCGACTCATCTGTCCCTGACTCAGCCCATCAGGGACCCAAAGGCCAAGATTCTGCCCACCCAGGTAAGCTGGTTGCAGAGAGCAGCCCAGAGCAGAGAAATGCACCAGGAGTGGACAGCCTGGCCCACACTCCTTAGTTTGCTTCTAGTCAAATTAACTAACCAACAGCCAAGTTATCTAAAAGCTAAATGATTCTGTGTGATTTAAAATTAAAGTTCATGGTTAATACCATTACAATTTCACCTTGAAAATCCCACAGGACTGTGATGACCTAAAGGGCTGGGATGTGGGGATGGGGGGCGGGGGGGCAGGAAGGAGGTTCAAAAGGGAGGGGATATATGTATATTCATGGCTGATTCACATTGTTGCACAGCAGAAACTAACATAACATTGTAATGCAACTATACTCAAAAAAAAAAAAATTCCCACATGAATCTTTCACCAGATAACTGAGTCAGAGTGGGTTTTCTGGTTGTTTAGTTTCCAATAGGACTTCTCTACTGACTCAGATGGTAAAGAATCTCCCTGCAATGCAGGAGACCCAGGTTCATTCTCTGGGTCAGGAAGATCCTCTGGAGAAGGGAATGGCTACCCACTCCAATATTCTTGCCTAGAAAGTCCCGTGAACAGAGGAGCCTGGAGGGCTACAGTCCATGGGGTCACAGAGATGTGGACATGACTGATGGACTAACACACTTGAGTCACCTGGAACATTTCTACTCTCTCCACTTCATCTCTGTCCCCAAACTGAGTAATTTCAGGGAAGAAAATCAGAGGATGATAATCTAAAAATAAGTCCCACATCTTGGCTCCTCCTCAGATGCCTTCTCTGCTTCAAAATTCACAGTTAAAACAAAAAGTATTGAATACCATAGCATTTCAGATATTCTGTAAAATTCCTCCAGTGAAAAATACTGATGTGTAAGAGTAACCTCTGAGATTCAAGACCATATAAATAGAGCAGCTGCTATTTCTGTTTCAGACGAAGCCACTATCCCAGCTTGGAAGCCTGCACTGTGCCAGGGCTGGAACAAGGAAACCAGCCAAGATCTTTACCCAGATCACAGGCCCTGCCTGGCATGTCTCATGTAGTTTTAAGTATGTAAAGAAAAGCTTTTTGTCCTTGTTCTGGCCACCTTGAGGCCAAGTATATAATACTTACGTCCAACCCCCAAATCCTAAAATCTATTTCTCAGCTTTTAAAATCACACACTTCATTTGAAGTAATTTTCATTTAAAACTGAAATGTCCTTTCTCTACTGAAAAGAAAAACCCTGTGTTAATTATGCTTCTAGAATCGTCTCTCAATTAGAGACAGTCTGAGCCTTGAGTTCCAAGGCTACTTATTCCGAGGGTGTTTTCCTGCTCCCTGAAGATTCCAGAAGCTCATTCCTCTCTGGCCCCAGGATATCAGGCTCAGCTCAGTCCCTTGTACATTCTAGGATGGGATCAAGAGGCCCTTAAATTCAGGAGATCCAGTCACAGTAGGGGAGATGGTAGAATATTAGGGCTGGGGCTAGGGGCTGTCAAGACATTGACAAGACATTGTCAAGACATTGGGAGAAGAAAGACTCCTCTTTGTGCTCCTTGGGCCCCTGTGCCTGCCCTGCCATCCTGTCTCCCAGCCAAGTCGACCTGCAGTTGGTGAACATAGGAGCTTCACCCAGGATTCAGGGCTCCTGGAAGTCCCAAGCTCAGGACTGCTGGCCATAGGTCTTTACAAGTTCTTTGCCAAATAACAAACTCCAGGGTGTTTCCCACTCAGACAAACTAACAACTGCTCCTTGGTTCAGCCACCCGCTCAGCGTGAGGGTGCGTTCCTCGTCTCTGCAGGTGGAGCCAGGCTCCATCTCTCTGCAAAGGACGCAGCACCAAGTCCAGCACCCAGGCTCCAGCATCAGATGGCCCACACGCACGTGAGCTCTGGGTCCTGCTTTTACACTGAAGTTTCCGGAAATTCATCTATTTCCTCAAATGCATTGAGGGTGGTTTTGCTGTTGCTCCTGGAAGTATCTTGGATTTTGTTGAAATCTGCTTTAAAAACAAAACACTATTTTACAAATACAGCACTCTACAGTTGTGCCTCCAGGTCGGTCTTGGCCCGCCACTCGACTTTCAGAAATGTTTCCAACTCACGTTATAAAATGATAGAGCTGGAAGGGATTAGTTCAACCCTCCTCCCCCACTTTACAGATGGGGAAAAACTGGGGTCACAAGGTCAGGCAGGAGTGGGCATCATGCTTCCTGACAGCAGTGGTACCTGTCCGTCTCCCGGGCCCCGGATCTTCATTGAGGAAGGAGACATGAGTTTTCCATTCGGTCCACTTCACCTCGTTGATCCTGAGGGTGCGATAATCATTCTCACTATTCCCCAAGTGTACTTCATGAAATACAAACAAATATACTGGCACAGCATTTGGGGTGTCGTCCCCGGGGATCGGGAACACCCCTGACTTGTGTGTCCATAGCAGTGTTACTGGGGCTTGAAACCCGCCCAAGTGCACATCTTCCCAGGCCTCCAGGATCAGTCTCCTCCCAGGATATGGGACCCAGGAGCTCCGAGAGACATAAGTGGTCCCCTGGGAACCCACACAGGGGAGACAGAAGGAAAGGGTGCCAGGCTGGCAGATCTCTTCTAAGGCAGGTACTGGGCGGGGAGGAGCCACAGAGCCACCTCCAGAAGGGCAGAGTCTCCCCCTTCTCCCTTCTGAGGCTCAGGAAGCCTGTCCCAGGCTCCAAACAAGCAAACCCCACCTTCTGAGGAGGGGGAGCAGACCATGGCCACGGTCCGAAAAGCAAATGGCAGCACCGCTTTGCGAACATTCACACCGCACATCTCTTCACCCACCCAAAGAGCACCAGCAAAGCACCCTCCTCCCTCTGTTACCGCAAACACAGCCGGAAATCGTCCTCTGCCACTTTACACAGCTCCCCCATCCGGAATCTGCTCCTCAGCCATTCTGGTAATATTTTCTCAAACTCCAAGATGGTCCTGGCTCTCTGGGAACACAAAGGAGCCCAAGCGTGTCACCGAGGAGGCAGCGCCGAGGCGCCGCACAAACAAGAACTCGCACACACAAGAACACACACACACACACACCACCAAACAGCCCGCTCCACCTGCACAGAACGCTTACTTAATGCATAGATCCTGAGGATCTGGCTAACCTACAGAATTCAAAAACCCAGGGTCTTCCCTGATGGTCCAGTGGTTAAGACTTCACCTTTCAATGCAGGGGGTGTGGGTTCGTCCCTGGTTGGGGAGTTAAGATCCCACAGGCCTCAAGGCCAAAAAAAAAAAACCAAAACCCCACATATACAGAAGCAATATTGTAACAAATTCAATAAATACTTTAAAAAAATGAAAGAAAAAGAAAGCCTGGTAAGTTTGGGAAAGGTGTTAAAATTATTTTAAACATCACATAAACTATGTTTATGGGAGTCCAGAGTTTCCTAACTGAAAGGTAGAATCCTGAGCTCCTGTGTTGAAAGGAGGCTCAGACATCACACAGTCCTATTCCATCTCAGGGTGGAATCCCCTCAGCAATTTTCCCAACCATAATTTGTCTAATCTCCCTTGAATATTACTGACAATCCATTAAGAAGGCCCTAACAATTAGTAACTTCCTTGTATCAGATCAAAGCTTTTCTCCCTCTTGTTCCCCTTATGTCCCATTTCTGCCTCTGGGATCACAGAAGAAAGTTGCTTCCTCTTTCCCAAGTAGCTCTGCAAGAAGGAATTCTCACCTTCTTCAGCCCAGTTTGAACACCGTCTGTTGTGAGGCATGGTGGCCAGACCTGTCCCATGCCGGGGCCATTCTGTGGGTTAGTATCCCCAGTGTGGAAGGCCCACAGCATATAAGGAGCATTGGAGGGAGGCAGAATTGTCACCTCCATTGTCCTATACCCTATACTCCCCTTAATGCAACTTAAGGTCACACTTCAACACTCACATATCACACCATTGACTCTAAGCAGAGCACAGCTATAAGCTGAGTACCTCTCACACATGCCATTGTCCAGCCACACTCCCTGGACCCTTTACTCCAGGGACCTACCTTCCTCAAACCTGGCCAAGCACAGGGAGCTTATGCAGGTTTCCAGGCCCAACAGGTTCCATGTGCTGAACTGAGTCCCCATGACAGGATCCCCCCACCACCACCCAGAGGGGACTATGCCAGGCTCACCTGTAGGCGCCAGATGCGCTCACTCTCCTTGGAGACATTCTCCACCGTCTCCCCCATCAGGGCTATGAGCATGTTGAGAAGGAGGACGAAGGTGAGGATGACGTAGGTGATGAGCAGGAAGAGGAAGAGGATGGGGTACTTGGAGTTCTGCTGGATGTTCAGGTCGCCCAGGCCTATGGTGAGCTTGAAGAGTTCCAGCACCGCGTCGCTGAAGCTGCCGTAGGAGCTGCAGTTCTCGTGGTCCTTGGGGCACTTCTCAATCAGCGAGGCCAGAGCTGTGAGGACATAACAAGATTGTTCTCTGCAGCCTCTCTGTCTAGTTAATTACTCAGTGAACTCGTGCATACCTGCATGGACACACATGCACACAAACACTGCTGTCTTCTTTTCCCTGGTCATTGAAATCGCATTGCTAGCCTCAGTTCCTCCGGAAGCCTCATCAGGCTGGTGTTCTGCCTTGACTGACTGCAAAAAGACCTTTCTGCCCAACAAAGCCCAAATTCTTCTCTTCCTTCGCTATCCCACTGTTCAGCCCTTGACCAATCAAGGGTTTGCAGAGTTGAAAATTATTATCTATAATCTGTGTGTCCCTGGCTCCTCAACCAGGCTTGGAGCTCCCAACTTCCAGTAGCCTGGGTTGTCTCTCCCAAGACTGGCAGGTCCTGAGTCTCCTTCGAATGCTGTGTGGCACGATCTCTGGTCACAGCCTGAGGCTCTTTCTTCTTTTCTTCCCAATGTACTACAGCAGTGGCTCATTACTTAATGAATGTATGGATGGATGGATGATCAAATTAACCAGTGAGGAAATGGGTGGATGAATAAACAAGAAAGTGAAGGAGCAAATGAATAAGCAAACTGTGACCCAGAAAAGGCACCAGACAGACGGAATCAGCTGCCTAGTTTCAAATGCCTGTGATAACTGGGGAAAAGAGCTGGCTTGAAAAACAAAATCATATCTCTTCAGGCAGAGGTTAGAAGCAAAATCAGGTTGTGCTTTTCCCTCTGTTGTAAACGGAGAGGTTTTTAAGAGGGTCTCCCATCCCTGGTCCCCAGCAGACCAGGGGCTCTCACAGATATATCCAAAACAATCTACAACAGTAACGTGACGTGGGGGGCTAAACAAGGTTACCTCGATGCATTACTCTACTCCTATTTTTCAAAGACCACCAATTACATTTCTGCAAACTTTAGCTTCCCTATCTGTCAGTTTGGGCCAAAAACACCTGCCAAACCTATCCGAGGCTGTGAGGGACACATATG